>JAVDBV010067726.1:0-18981 GCA_032619315.1 Piper longum
GGCGGCGGCGACAAAAGGGGGGCGGCGCTAGGGTTTGGAAAAGAGGTGTCGGGGGAGAAAAGAAAAGGGCGTTGGGTGGCAATTTCGTAAATAAAACTTGACTCGAGTCCGTCTCAAGTAAAAAATAATAACTAACGCGTAATAAATCCTAAAAAAATCTAGAAAAATCAGGAAAAATCCTATAAAATAAAATAAAACACACAACACCCAAATGACATGCTCTATAACTAATAACCCAACGAAAATTACCCATAACGCGTCCTAACGCGGTAAATGACTTAAAACTATTTCTACGGTCACTAATGAAAAAAAATTCTAAAATCGTCAACCGTATGCTCTCATGCATTCTGATAACTCATTCTCTGCTCATTCATCTCATTATCATCACATCCTCGCTACACATTACCCTCACAGCTCATACACGTGACCGGCATCGGCTCAGTACACGTGTTCTGAAATACATTCGACTCGAACCGACGGCTGAACCGATCGGCTAACGAGTATAAAACGTGTGACTCGAATCACGGGTTTTACATATGCAGTTGAAATGGTTAGCCAAATCCGAGCAAAGAATGTATATCCGTAAGTAAATGGATAATGAGGTACTTGAGAGGTACATTGAAAATATATTTGTGTTTTGAAAGTGATTAACCTTCGTTGGTTGGCTACACATATGCAGACATGACACATGACTTAAATACAAAAAAGTCAACATCTAAGTTTCTTGTTAATTTTGCTAATAGGGTTGTATCTTGGTAGGTTAGGTTGTAAAAGTGTATTGCATTATTCACAACTGAAGTTGAATTTATTACTACGACAGAAGCTTGAAAAGAGATGCTATGGATGAAGAGATTTTTGAATAAAATTGGTGTCAAATAGGAGAGATACATTCTACTATATGATAACTAAGAGTGCAATTCACCTGAGTATGAATTCATGTTTTCATTTAAAGGAGTAAACACATAGATGTGAGATATCCCTAGATAAGAGATGGGTTAGAAAGTAAATTTCTTTGAGCTAACAAAAATCTATACTGGAAGGAATGCTTTATACATGATGAGTAAAGTTTTGTTAAAAGAGAAACATGTTTACCGCATGAATGGAATAGGCATCGATGGAGCTTTCCATGCCAGTTAGAGGTATTTTAGGGATTCATAAAGGGGAAGTTTGTTGAGTTGCCCTTTCTTCGTAAATACATGAAATTGCAATCATATTTTAAGCAAAAATCAAGATTTTGTAGATTTACTTTGTATGATTGGAATAAAAGCAACGTTAGCCGATTTTCTTCTTTAGTTTTGGTTTTGTAGAAAATGAGTCATGAAGAGAAGGGAACATTTGTGGATTGAAGAAAAGTAAATATTTTGTTGAAATTCGCTTATAATTGTCAATGGTAATTTCATGAAGTTTTTAATCTGTAATATTCTTCTATTATTATCTTCTCCGACTTTGTACTAATTTTGTAAAAACTACAATAAATTCAATAAAATTGGTATTGGACCGTTTATTTTCTTATGGATATTTTCTATTTCAAGTTGTGATATAGTAAATTTAATCCTGCTATTTACCTGTAGTTTTCCCTGAAATTTGAGATTTTTAACATAAAATTATTTTTCTCTACTTTGAAAAGTTTTTTTTTCGTCTGTGTCTGTTTTAATTGGCACATCTTTAATCCTTATACATTAAATCAAGATTTAGATATTTAGTAAGGGAAGGAAGAGAAGATTGCCATGTCCACATCTTTGTCGCCTTCTAAGCCTTCAACATATTTAGGACCACAACTCCCTCTCTCTCTCCCCCTCTGGACTTTACCTCTCCCCCCCGGGAGGATCCTTTAATATTTTGCCTCCCAACTTTGCAGAAGTCTCACTTTCACCCACTTTTGTCTGCTCGTTTCACCCTTCCGAAATCATGCATGTTTGTCAGCTATTTACAACAGGGATTCACTACTATTTATCATGGGTGGTTGCTTAGATTCGATGCTTTTTATTTGCGGTCATTCTGACCATGCATGCTCCCTCGACCTAAAAAAAAATATCAGGTCATCTGATTATTAACGAGGGTGATGAAGGGTTGGTTTGGATATGAATGGGGGGGAGTATGGCTGGCGAGGAAGCTATATGTGCATTAACCTGGGTGGAGATTTGGCGATGTCCCACGGAACCAATTTTGGCTAAGTTGAAAATAATGTAATGCTTAATCATGGAGGTTCCTTGATGATTTTGAGGACAACCGAATCCAATTATAAAACGGTGTTGACGTAACGCTTGCCACCCAAGACATTACAATTGTCAGTAGTTTAGTTTAGTCGAGACTCCAGTCGATGAGATGCCCAATAAAATAAAACTGAGGGAGGAGGATTTGCTACAAACATGTTGCATCAATCCAAGTGGATTGATTATGATATTACTTTGTTGTCATCTGCGAATCGCCTTGTTTTTTTTTTTCTCCCAAGTGGTTGCCAACGGGACGCATGAAAGTCTTGTAAGTGCGGTCTAATCGACACTCATATAAGGTCCTCAAGATCCTCGCCTCTATGTATTCACGAGACTACGTGTGTGGTTGCCAAGGATACGAACTACAAACATGTTGCTATGTATTCACGAGACTACGTGTGTGGTTGCCAAGGATACGAACTACAAACATGTTGGTCCAACATGAAGTGACTTCCCATGCACTTATTTATTGATTATTGTCCATGTTTCACTTGGTAGATCAAACGCAAAAATGAACCAAGGAAAAGGAAAAGTGATGTTAAATTTGTGCACTGCAAACTTCATATGATTAGTTGGTTGGATTAGATTACTAAGATCAACTATTGGGTTTTGATCATGTTTAAAAATGGCATCGGATTGAATATCCGAGCCAATGGCCTCTCGTAAATATTTCTGAGAAAGCGTCGCACATGAGAACGATGTATGCATCTTTGGGGAAGAGCCAGCCAGCTTCGGTTGGACCACTATAGATGCTGCCCAGAAATTTTATGGCCATGAATATATTTGAGTGGCATTTCAATATTTGGAGCTCGATTGCTCATATGTCTAATCACTTCCTAGCTATTTAACAGGATGGGGGCAACTCAACTGCTCGTTTGATGAGCGCATAAGGCTGGCCACCGATGATTTCATTGCATAGGGTCACTATATTAATAGGAGTTCTCCAGATGGCTTGCCACCTGGGGACGTCTGATGCAGTTTCTCATCCTGTACATACAATACTATCGTCCACACAGATTTGGAGGGCTTCTAATCTGCACTAGGCCTCCAATTTTGAGACATACAACAAGCCCTTTACTTTTGTTTGTTTGTTTCCAAATTATTCGTTTTTGGTTGTATTTTTAGAGTATTTTTTTATTTATAATTTCTAATTTCATTACAGTAACTAGGCAAGAAGTCCCATGTCACGCCATGTAACAAACTTACAAAAATGATGCAGCAACTGCACAAAATTCCCCAGTTATCCATCTCAGAATCTTTTTCCACAATAATTGAAAAACCATTTAAATAAGCTTTGTAGGAATCAAGATTGTTTTTTTGCACCTTATCTCAAAAATCATTTCCATCGCACGAGACAAGAAAATGATTCCGCACTTGAAAATCAAACATTTCATAGTTAATGAATTAGATTCATTCACAACATGAAGCAGCTAAGCGCACAGATAACATCAATTAGGAATGTTCATACAAGGGCTTTTATACATTTCAGTTACTCCACCTTTGAAGCCCATCTCTGTACTAAAAGCAAAGTAGCCTCACTAAGATGCCACCAAGTCAAAGCCGTCTTCATAAACTCTCCACAGCGATTGGGCATTGCAATAGACAGTAAAAATCTTTTATCTTTATTCCAAAACAAAGTTATCTTGACCACGCTACATGCGAAGGTAAAAGTTCCTTTAACAAAATGATTGCTACAAAATCCTTGTTATCCTGCTACAAATACCTTTAGCCCTAACGCTTTCAGCGGGAAGCCATATTCCACATGTCACACAGTTATGTGGCTCCTCCATCACCCATCCAATCACTACCCGTATTTCTACTAATAGCCGTATCCTGTGCAAAACATAAACAAGGATACCACATCAGTAAAGGCCACAGAAAACTAGAAAGGCATACTGCCAACTACCACGAAAGACAGAACTATCTCACACCTGAATTATCCATTGGATTCCCAGCTGGAACTGGTTCCGGCTCCTTGATGTCAACAACTACAACATCAGAAGTTAGAAACGTTCGAGCAACAGAGGCAGCATGCTCCAAGCAACATCTAACCACCTGAAAAGAAAGAACGTAATATTAGATTAGCATCTGCTATACATGTTAGAGAAACCAAACAAAAACCTTCCCTCTAACTAAACCTCTCATTATTGATGAGAGAAATTCAAGGGCAAAAGTTACCTTGGTAGGATCAATAATTCCTGCCGCCATTAGGTCCTCGTAATTTCCAGTTGCCGCATTATACCCATACTTAACATTGTCACTTGAAAGAACCTGTAGGATGTAAACGACACAAATTAAGAACATACCAAGAGAATAAGGACGATCCCAAGCGACACATAAATACATGAACTTTTCAGAGAAGATGAAAATAATGATTTCAAATTGAAACACACCTTCTCAACTACAACGCTGCCATTTACTCCAGCATTTTTAGCAATCAGCTTCAAAGGATAGCTCAAAGCCCTTTTCACAATATCAGCACCAACCTAATTTGAACAGAATATCCAATTAGCATATGAAATGCCTAAAGAATCTCAAATGCATAGGAGATAGGATGGTATGAAATCAACCAAATGATTATGGAAATTAACTGGCACAACAAATAACTAAGCGTTAAGGTTTTGACCAGTTTCTTCGATGTATGTATTTCCTTCATTATTCTCCAACAATGCATTAGCCATGCTCATCATGCAGAAGTTGAATTTCAACCTCAAATCCAAATTCAAAACTTAGGAAAAAGAAAAAAAAAAGAAAAGAAAAACAAACACACACACACACACACACACAAAGAGAGAGAGAGAGAAATCTGGATGACACACTTCAAAACAAACTTCACATAAGAGCATTCAAGAACTTCGTATATCTGAAGTGGAAGAATACACACACACCTTCTGCTCATCATTTTCCAAAGTCTCTCTTATAGAATCAACTTTTGCTGACAGTCTCAGAAGCGTGCATCCACCACCAACAACAATTCCCTCTTCAACAGCAGCCTATAACAATAATCAACCATATTTGCTTTAAGAACACCTGTGTCATCGACTATATATAGACAAAACAATAATAAATACCTTTGTTGCATTAAGTGCATCTTCTACTCGCAACTTTTTCTCTTTCAATTCAGTTTCTGTTTGAGCTCCAACCTGGATAACAGTCATTTGAGATTGTTTAGAAAAAATTCAAACATGCATATTTAGTAAAACATACAAATGATTTGGAAAAATAGAACCTGAATCACGGCAACTCCACCAGAAAGTTTAGCAATTCTTTCATTGAGTTTCTCCTTTTCATATTCTTGTTCAGTTGCCTAAAATATGATTTTGACTGGTCAGAACCCATTAAGATAGCAAATTGATAAACTGAGGCTATTAAACCACCCTGCGGCCATACCTCAATTAAATTTTTAATTTGGACAACTCGCTTATTCACAGCTTCCTGGGTGGTACCATCACCAACAATGGTAGTTGTCTCTTTTGTGAGAACAACTTTTGCAGCTTGTCCAAGAACCTCCTTCTCAGCCTTGTCAAGAGACAATCCTACTTCATCCCTTATGACAGTTGCTGCAAATTAATTCACAAGGCATAACAGATTAACTACCAGTATGAAAACGACTACATAGTATGACAATCTAAAAAATGCTTAACTACAACTTAGAATTCTGGATTCGACTTTCTGGTGAACAAAGAAGACACTGACCTCCAGTAAGAATTGCAATGTCATCCAAATATTGACTCTTCCGCTCCCCAAAACCAGGGGCTTTTAAGGCAGCAATTTTTAACGCACCTCTAAGTTTGTTAACAACAAGGGTGGCAAGTGCTTCTTGCTCAATATCCTCTGCAATTATCAATATTGGATACCCCCCTCTTATGGCATCTTCCAAGACGTTAATCAAATCTCTTGCGTTGGTAATCTTCTTGTCCACAAGAAGCAACTGCAATAAAATCAATAATTATATTCTGATAAAAATTAACTGGGGATTCAATGGGAAATGATCTATCCAAAAAAAAAAAATCTGAGTCATTGCAAAATAAACACACCTTACAGTTTTCGTATTCAACAGACATTTTTTCGCTGTCTGTTACAAAATAGGGGGAAATGTAGCCCCGATCAAACTGCATTCCCTCAACAACATAAAGGCTGTTTTCAGAACTTTTCCCTTCTTCAAGGGTAACAACACCTTTCCGACCAACTTTACTCATTGCCTCAGCAATCATATTCCCTACTTCATAGTTGTTTCCAGCACTAACAGCAGCAACATCAGCTAATTCACTGTCCTCAACCTGAAACGATATTACCACTAACTTCAGAATTTCCAATTGGAACATGGCACTCGGATGCTAACAGACCAAGCAAATTAGAAATTATAATTGAAGTGCTAATCTGACTTACTTCCTTCGACATTTTCTTCAATTCTTCAACAAGAACTTTTGTTGTCTTCTCAATTCCACGAGTTATTTGGACAGGGTTGGCTCCAGCAGCAACCACCTGGGCAAGTCAAGATACAAGGAAAGCTTCGTTCATTACTTTAATTTTTAAAAAACTCCAGCTAGCAGGCAACCTTCAAAGTAGATACAAACCTTGACACCTTCTGCAATAAGCCCCTGTGCTAGAACAACAGATGTTGTAGTTCCATCACCAGCCAAATCGTTCGTTTTAGAAGCAGCTTGTCTCACGAGCTTAGCCCCGATGTTCTCAACAGGGTCTTCCAGCTCAACCTGCATTACTTGGCTGGTCATCCGTGTTCATAACATAATAACCACACTAACAGTGCCAAAACGAGAAAGTTGAAGCATACCTCTTTGGCAACGGTAACACCATCATTGACAATCTTAGGGGACCCATACTTGCTTTCTAGGACAACATTTCTTCCCTTTGGCCCAAGGGTAACCCCAACAAGGTCCGAAAGCTTATTCACACCTGTCTGCAATTATAGGAACAAAAACAAATTATTAGCTACACCTAGACACTACTCAACTAAGCGTAAGGGTTCAAGGTAGAAAACACACCTGAAGCTTCTTCATTGCCAATCCATCCTTATTGAAATACAACTCCTTCGCCATGGCAGTAATTCGGTAAGAACATTGCTTCTGCAACCGTCCTCGCTGTCTACCATTAGAGAAGGCACGAGAAGAAATAGAAGTAAGTGACGACAGTTTGCTTGCACAAGTAGCTAGCTTCTTGTCCGCTGTAATATTGGTGGGAGCTGCCAATGAGCCTACAGTGGACGCCATGCCTTCAAAAGGCCTGCACTTCACAAAATACTATAAATGAGACATCCACCAAAAAAATTACATCTCTATATACAATATTCATAAAGAGCAACCACATGTCTACACAGCATAATTTAGAATATTTATAAAGAGTTCAACGCATATCTTCAATTATATAAATTGAAAGAGATATTTTGACTTAAGTAAATGCTCACACAATAGATGCTAAATTCACCATCTACTCCATCTAGAAACTAACCCTCAAAAAAATAAAAAACTCCATTGTCTCTATATATTCTTCAACCACAGATGCAACTACAAATTCTCTACCACAAGAAGCCACATATATCCAGTCCCCCCCTACCATCCTCCACTTCACTATCCACATATACAACAAGAGTTCACATATTCAATTCAAAATTGTAAATAGTGACACCAATCCAACCAAAGGCGTCCACACAGAGAAAACTAAAATCACCAGCTACATCACATAGAATCAAAGCCAAAAAAATGCTAAAGCTATTTTTTTATGATTGATAAACATAAAACCCAGCTTTCTGTTACACAATCCACTTACATTAATCAACAAAAACCCACATGCTCAATCACCCACAATAACAGAACTCATAAAAAAATTCAAAATTTATTCACCGAATCATAAACGAGGAATGCAACGACATGCGATGCAAATTCAGACTATTAGAAACAAGGGTATGAATCGAATTCACCTTCAAAATTGTAGACGGGCCTGGGCTGGGCGGATAAGCTTAGTGGGGGGAGGAGATTGGGGTTCTTAGGTTTTATGGGGGGGGGGGGGAGAGGAAGGAGCTGGGGTTTAAGCTTTCTCGAAACTTCGCTTGATGTGTGGATGCCGTAGATTTAAGATCTGACGGCCAGAATAATCGAAGATGTTTGGAAGAGTCTAGAAGGGCAATTTTAGGTTTGGTTTGGTTTATCTTTGTCCATCAAACATTATGCCCGCACCCCGCCTATTGGTCCAACGAGGGCAACGTGCATGCATACAAAATAACAAATACACAACTCATTTTATTGTTAATTATATTATTATTACCGGTGTTTTTTTCCTAACATTTGAGCGTTTAAAAAAATAGCATTTACTTGTGAGAGCGGATATCGTTTATTTTAAATTAGAGGAAGAAACTTCATATATTATGTGTGTTAGAGAGAAATAATATTTAAGATTGTGATACCTTTAAAGGTATTTTATCATAGGAGTGATTCGGTTTGCTTAAGAAATATGGTGGGTTAGGTTTGGGTTAAAATAATTTAATAATAAATATAATTAGTAAAGGAAGAGATTTATTTTAGAGACAAAATAAACAGCCGCTACCCATTATAGCGGGCGTTGTTGAGTGGTTATAATAATTTTTCCTCTATCCTTTTTAGACGATGATTATCCCCTCCTCCTCACCATCCCCTCCCCCACCCACCTCTCTTCTCTTTTCCCATTTTCTTATGTATCTAACCCTTACCCTTCCCCTCAATTCATCACCTCTTACTCCTTTTACGTTATTATTGTTATTATTATTGACAACTAACCTAACCCCCATCCCCTCCTCACCTTCCTTTCACGTTATGATTCTTGATAATTTGTTAAAATTGTTCTTTTTTTCATTATATTAATTGTTCTATTTTATTAATAACAATATTATTGTCTTATTTATTACTTAGAATCACAATTATCTCACTAATCATCTGTGTTATAATAATAATGAATTATTTACATTAATAACATTTATTTTTTATGTGCTATGTAATTCTTTTTGGTAAACTTATCTTGCCCAACAACTATGAGTTTAAATTTGTACGAGAGCGTATAATTATCAAAGACATTACTTTTGATATTTTTTGTATTTTTAAACCCATTATTTGTTAATTAGAGTATGTGAAATCATATTTTACTATAAATTTATATTTTGTAATGTTCACTAAGAATTGAATAAGAAAACTAACATAATATTTTTTTTTAGAAAAGTACGTCCTATTGGGAAAATTGCATCCAATTTTTTTTGTGATTCATATTTTTGTAGTATTTTACAAATGTCATAAATAATTAATAGTTACCCAAACTGGAATTACCACTAATGACATTTAATAAAATTTCCAATTATTATCATTGACATATTAAACATTATAGATGAAAAAATAAAAAATTTTATAAACTAGAATTGACACCAATATATTTGTCTTTGTTGGGTGTTAGTCGAAGTAGGGGAGCTCGATGAAAGCGTTGGGATCTGATTTTTTTATTTTGTGGGTTTTTTATTTAGAAACTAATGGAGGGGAGCAATTGTGCCATTACACCGGGGGATCAACATTGACGGGCTGCTTCTTTACCTACCACACACGCCCGTTAGCATCATTTTGGTTTCTTGCCAAAATGGTGCTTTGTTTCAATCTACTTCAAGCTCATTCCCACTCGTGTGCTTAGCAAAATGGTGCCACTTGTGTTTCTTCCCACTTGTGTCCAAGTATGGAGAATTGGTGACCTAGCAACATAAATAATATTAGGTCGAGAAAATACGTGTATGGATATTTAAGTGCACACTCTATAATCATTTTAGTATTTTTTCACACTTTATTTTTATTAAATATGTTGATTTTAGGTCTAAAGGGTACATGTATGGATATTTAAGTGCACACTTTCTAGTCATTTTAGTTTATTTTTCACAAGTCAATTTCATCAAAGTTGTCGATGGATATTTTACAATATATTTTATACTTAAAAACATAATTATCATTGATGTCAATCACTTGTTCATTGTCGAGCCTCCATTTATAGAAGGGTAGGGTAATATCGCCATGCGTCACGAATTGATGTTAATAATGTGTTATTCTACATGGCATTTGCTTTTCATGTGTTCTGTAATTTTTTAAATTATATGAGTTTAAATTTATATGTCCATGTACAATTATAAATGACATTTGTTTTTTATATTTTTTGCCATTTTATGTCTTTTTAAACCCATCATTTGTTATTTGGACTATATGAAATCATATTTAATTTTAAGTTTATATTTTGTAGTGATTACAATGAATTGAATGAGAAAAGAACTCAATATTTTATTTTAGAACATTGTGTCTTCTTAAAAACTTGGGTTTATCTAATATATTTTTAATTATTTATATTTCATAATATTTTACAAATGTCATAAACAAATAATAATTAGTGAAACAGGAATTGCAACTAATGGCATTTGATAAATTTTCCAATTGTAATGAATGACACTTCTAAATATTTTTTAAAATATGTTGATCATCTTAATTAGTAATATAAGTTAATTATGTTGTAATTTTGTGATTACTACAAATTAAAAGTATTGCAAAGGAGGTTTGGTAGTATAATTATTAACATTTAAAATTATAAACTAATGTTTATTTTTTAATATCCATTTTAAAATATTTTATATATGTAAGTAAAGACATCAATGATAGTAGTTACACAACATGTATTTGGCATTGATAATATTTTAAAAATTATGTATGTGTCATCAATGATATTGTTAATACCATGAATATTATATTTCCAAACATTTTAACTTGCATTATAAGTATACTATGCTTTAAAATAAAATATTTATACGAAGTCCTCCTTAAGGAAAAAATAGTATTACTCGACTATCAATGTCATCAATCAATGACATTGTATAAATGTAATAAATGTTACATGACACCTCAAATATAATCAATCATATTTACAGAAGATATATTTATCACTTAAAAAATAATTATAATTGATGTAACTTATTGATCCATTTGTAACATATTAATATGCATTAGTAATATTTGCAGAATTATTAAAAACTTGAACGAGAATATAATATAATATTTTATTTTAGAAATTGTTAAAAATTTATGTTTATTTAATATTTTTTTACTAATTTATATTTTCAAAATATTTGACAAATGCTATAAACAAATAATAATTACCAAAATTGGAATTGTCACTAATGAAATTTGATAAAATTTCTAATTGTCATGAATGACACTTCAAGTACTGAAGATATATTTTTTGAAATATGTTAATCGTCTTAATTGGCAATATAAGTAGATTATGTTGTAATTTGAATTTGAATATATTTTGTGATTAATGAAATTTATAAAAAAAGCTTGTGTCCATTTGTCATTGATGTAATTTATTATGTGTACCCTGTACTCCTAATGGGTGTCATTCACTATTGATGACACTTGCATAGTGAAATCTTGATTGTACTTTATAAGAATGTAATACAATGATAAATAATATCAACTTCAATAATATTAGTTTGACATAATATTATATTTTTACTAATATGTAAAAAAAAATTCTACTTGTTTGTTATGCATGTTTAGTCATGGAGTGTACCTAATTTATTGTAATAGGTATATTCTTAAACTCATTCTTAATTTATCGGACCAACAACAAGTTTAATAAAAATATCAAACAAAATAAACCTTTACAATATAGAAGTAAATATATCATTTATACACTACTGATGGACGACCATATATGACATTCACTTTCTTATTGACGCTATGTACGAAGCCACTGCGATGGTTGGCGTAGAGACCCTCTTAAATATATAGTTGGGTTTCTTTGTTATGAATTTCCTGGTTGAAGCAAAAGTACTAGTAAGAGTTTCTATTGATATTAATATTCTCAATACGTCTCTTTTGTAGCCATTGTGGCCACCGTTTGGTAAGTTTGGTGTTGTTAAATACTTTGTTTTTCTATCGCATGTTTCACGTCTTTCGTATACTCACTAGGCACAAAGTCTTTTGACGTTTACTCCTTTTCTACCGGCTCCATTTGACTCTGAATTTTCATCATCTATATTATCATCTGCTATTAGGTCTATATTCATCCCTTCACTCATTTTTTTCATGAATTTTCACTAATTCGTAATGTTTGCACAATATCATTAATGAATTCATTTACTCTTACATTATATCATTGATGACATGCCCAAAGATTATAAACAATGAAATTAATTTGTCAAGTTTTCCTTTCTACGTCTCATTGGCTAATTTTAGGATGGTGGTCATACATTATCTATTCCTAGTCCATTATTTTGTCTCTTTGTGGCAGAAAACAAGACTCATATGTCATTATTACATGAAAACAATTTCATCAATAATTTCAATTGTACATACTTTTCTTCGGGGGTATATAAACATCTATTATTTCAAAGAATAAGCCCTCCCTTCTTGTTCCTTTCCCTCATGGTGATCGAGTATATTGTTTTCATTTTTGATAGCCTTGGCATAACAATCTTCAACTCTATCATTTGAAGTATAATATAAGTGTTTTACTTCACGATATTACTTGACAATGAAATTACTTCCTTGAATTTTCCTCTTTATGTGAGTCAAATTCGTTCATTCCATAATGATGCCTTTATTTCTACCATTTCATTATTCCCTTAATCTCCTTGTCTATCATTGTTATTTGAATTTAACATAAATTTTGTATGTCATTAATGACTTTTAATAATACAACATAAATTTATCAATAGTTGGCGATTATGAATACCTTATTTCACGAGGTACATAAGCCTCCATCATTTTTATTAATGAATTCCACCTTCGTCCTCTCTCCCTTCTTGTTGTCTATTCATATTTTGTTCACCTTGGTTAATCATTTCCCTTCTATCTTCACCTCTACCATGTGATCGAATGCACACCTTTATGATATCATCATCCACACCAACCGTAGGTGTAACTAGAGCCACCTCGAGAGGTGATAAACTAGTATACAAAAATTAAATCAATGCAATAATCATCACACAACCCACGTAAGATACATACCAGACATACATCTTGCCACCTCTTCCCCTATTAAGAAATTTCACTCCCCACTAGACCCATTGATGGAGAGTACAATTAATAATGTTCATCTTGTCGACTCATTGACAAAGGGCAAGCATGCCATTGTTGCCTCTTTTTCCTGTCATTGCAGAACTAGGCGGCCATCGCTTCCCGTCATCTACAACCGCCAATTAACCCGCCAACAAATCTCTCCCACCTTAATCCCTTATGTCATGTATATACATCTAATTTTTTAAACTAACTCATTTTATTTTTTAAACCAACCCACCATATCTATATTATAATTTCTATTTTCTTAACCAAGTGATTTTTATGAACCAACTCCCTCCCTTAAGTAAATTTTCATTAAAGGTAAAATGGGTATTATATAAAAAAGTATTCTTTCTCTCACACACAAATGAATTTTTCCCTTCAATTCATAATAAACAATATTCATTCCTTCAAACATGTGGCGTTCAGATATTGTTTTTGTTCAATTATTGAAGATTATTTCCATTATTCTATATACAATCTGACAAAAACCCTACAAAAAAGGAAGAAATATTCCGACCATTTGGCAGCTCTATGAAATATGGCAAGTGTCAACTCCCAAATTTCAGCAAAATGCGCAAATCGCCTACTTCATGGACAATTTGTCATCGTCAATTGTGATCGATAGTCCAGAAAACTGATTTGAAGTTCATCATTTCGAACTTATGTGAATCACTCCAAGCAGAATGAGAGAATGAAAGGATAGACACTCGAGCTGAGTTGATAGAGCAATGCACAGTTTGGTTCATTTTCATATATCTAGAACTATGACGCTCCCCTTCTCTTCTCTAATTTTAGGACGTTTCAATTACCACTTCTTGCACTTAAAAGACTTACAAAAATTAGTAATTCGTCCAAAATAAGCTTTAATAATTCCGCAATGCATTCAATATTTCATGGGTCCATTCCACACCATTTACTACATTTTCAACTAGGTGTGGCACATGAGCCTCGGCCCGGCTCGGCCCAGCAATGTTAATAGGCGGAGCTGATCCGGCCTGCCGGGGATTCCAGCTAACCAGCTTGGCTCCCTGGACCTTGCCAACCATTGAACGAAGTATTGGACCCAGCTCAGTGGATGAGGCCCAAGCTTGGCCCGGCTCATTGGCCATTCCCAAGCGGGCCTCAACCTGGGCTGGCCAGCTCCAAAGTGGCTAAAAAAACCACTATTATAAATTTATAATAACAACAGATGGATCAAGAGGCCTGAAAAAAAAAAATAAAAATATAGAGATTAGAGAACATCAACGAAAAACAGGTTAGAAAAACATGCATTATTGAATTATTGAATATATTTAGAGTTAGTTGATTTATAACGTACACCGAAATTTACAAATTTGTAGGATATGTACATGCTCGCTCGAATCTCTGTGATGGCATGTCAGATTTAAAAATTGATGTAATTAGTGTAAAAAAAAAAGGCCATTGCCAATTAGAATAACCTGCACCCGAGGGTCACCAAAACATCAGAACTTGCGCACCTGCAATGTTGGCCGATAGGTTGGCTTGCAATTGCACTGGTTTTTTGCACAGCCGCAATCCAAATCGCTCTCTGGCAAAATCAGATATAACGTATTGCAGGCAACATGCTCACCCAGCAAAGAAAGAACTATATGAATCTGCCCATTATCACAACCTTTTGGGTAAATCGTAAACTCTTTTAAGAAACTTAGATGCCACTTCATCGTTGCGGTAGCATGAAATCCTTAGAATTGTGTTAGGGTCTAAATTGCACCACTTTCCAGTAGTTGGAGAAGCAAAGGAAGTTTGGATTTGGCCGCAGGCCCAAACATTTCCAAAGTCAAACGCCGATACCTCTCAATTAAGCCATCAGTATCAGCATGGAGAAGAGGAAGCACATTCCGGATTGTACTTGCTGCTTTTTCCACTATTTCCTCGGGTAAACCATCTCCTCCGAATACATAAACTGATTTAAGGATGTTAAAATCATCCTCTATTGTTCGACCATCCTAGTGGGTAAAATTACGAGGACCACCGAGAATGAAGCTTTCAGAGAATGACCAAGAGGAGTCCTTCAAATGAAGCTTTCAGAGAATGACCAAGAGGAGTCCTTCAAATGAAGCTTTCATAACAGCTTTAACCAGGTGCGAATTGTTACATTGCTAAATAGCATCTCCATCTGCGTATCAAACTGCCTGCGAAATTGTTCAATCCTTGAAGAAGCAACATTTCCGTTCTGTAAAAGAGTTATTATTATTTACATTTCATGTTGATTTTTATCATATTTTGAGTCATTTATAGTTTAATTTTATTAATTTAAGAGTCTATTATTTATTATTGATAATGTGAAAAATCATTGTAATTTTGGTGTAAAAAGTACTAATTAATATTGTTCTATTAGGGTATAAGAGTTTAGAAACGATCCAGAACAAATTCGGGGAAAAATCAGGTAAAAAAGTGAATTTTGGAATTGTTGCTACGGTAAAATTGCTCAAGCACTCGGAACAAAGCGCTTGTGTGGTGGCATTTCGGTTAAGAAATCCTTATAGCCAAGAGTTGAGCGCCTGAGATCTGGCGATAGGAAAATTAATTTTCTGATATTTCTGAAGTTCTTGGTGGACCCCAATTGTTATATTTAGGTTAATCTTATATAAACATTGATTAGGGGTTTAAAGAAAAAAAGAGGAGAACAACGCTAAACGGCAAAGCAACAGATTGAAAGACCGGGAGAAACGACGCTAAACATTGATTAGGTCTATCTTATATTTCTTGAAAAGAGTTTTTCTTTGTTTAATTTATTTTTCTTTGTGATTAAATTATGTCTTTCATATCACATATGATTTTTTTTAGTTTATTTGAATATTTTATTGAGTAATTCTTTTTCAGGATTTTCAATGAAACTTACTATATGGATTAATAAAGGTTATTAATTTTTATTTATATGATTGTATTTTTGGATCATCTATTCTATTCGTTAATGTTATTATTAGACTAACCATCTATTGATTGATCTAGAAATTTAATCTTGTCTAGAGATAGAAAGATTAAATTTTAGAGATAGAAAGATTAAATTTTAGAGATAGAAAGATTAAATTTGTCATTGATTAAAATAACATTTGTTCATCTATTTTTGGTGATTCATATATGAGATAGAAATATACTTGTATGTCTTGGGTAACTGTTAAGGGCAGCATTTAAAGTATCATTTTGCATACGTAATTTTATAGAGATATATAAGTTGGGTGAGAATGATAAATTTATAGTGAATCTAAGAGATGTTATAAACAATTAATTCTCGTAGTTAATGGTTCGAATGTACAATTCATAGGTAATTACAAATATTATAAGAGTAAAAACTAAATATAACATTCTCACAAGCTCATTATAGACATAAAGATGTTGGAATATTATCTTCATCAACATACTCATCAATATCTTCTCATTCTTCTATATTCATGATTCCAAATGAATTTGATGATGAACATTGTTGTTTCTCTACAAGTAAAAAATATAGTAAGAGAAAAATATGTGTTAAAAAATATATAAAAAATAAAAAATACATAGATATAAAATATGGATTACCTTCATATTTACTCATTAACCAATTTTGGGCACGTATCAAAGCTTTAAGTGTTTTTGGGCTCAAACTATTCCTAGTTGAGCCAGTTGTTTATTCTCCGATACTAAATGCCGATTAGGAGACAACGATTGATATAAGAATGGCTAAAGTATCTTGAACAATTTTTTCCAAAATAAGATATTTTACTATATTCAATCTCCATCATAATAATATATCAAATTTCTCATCTACTCAATCCATAAAAAAATAGTTGGTACATCCAAATAATTCTCAAAATTAATTTGTGTTGGCTCTTTTGATGAACATTCCAAAATCAACTTGCTTACTCTTTTCAATCACCTACTTAAGCCTCCAATAGGATGAATATTTGATGAACTTTCAATCCTAATAATGGGTTTGTTTGACATACATCTAACTTTATATTTCACAACACTTTAAATAAATATTATACATGTTTGTTAAATATTGTTTCACTTTTGTGACCATATCGTCTACCCCTTCCTGGTAAATTGTGTGAAAATAGTATACAACAAAAGTCATTTTTGATCTAGGGTCCTAAATCAAAGCAATTACCAATAACATATTTGTTTCTTCCAATATTTATTAAACTTTTCCAACATTGCATTTCTCATTTATGACATCAAATATGATTTACTACTACAACATTCCATCAATTGAAGCTTGAGCTCACAAATCATATTGAAAAAATATTTGATCTAGGATACTTAGTGTTGGAAAAAATTTCGGTTAACTCATAAAATGGATCCAAACATTCATGTATCACTCTTAAACTATCTCATTCATCCTCAAAAGGGCATAAAATTCACATCAAAGTAACTATAACATTAAAAAACATCTTTGAAATCTAAAGTCATATCAATCATTTTGTAAATAGAATTCCACCTAGTTTTCACATCAAGCACTAAAGAATGTTTAGGTGCATTCAATTGACTTGCATATTTGTAGAAACAATCACTCTTTATAGGTGAACCTTTAATATATTTTACACATTCATAAACCATCTTTATAGACTTAGCATGTAAAACCTGTGAATCGAGTCACGGTTTTATAATCGTTAGCCGATTGGTTCAGCCGTCGGATCGAGTTGAGTATGTTTCATAATACGTGTACTGAGCCGACCCCGATTGCGTGTATGAGCTATGAGGGTTCACGTATTGTAACACCCCAAATCCGGTTCACCCTCGTGAACCGAACTGGCATGTTACAGGCCCCGGTTAGGTCGGCTAACCCGAACCTAACTTGCACGGATTCAATCTCAACATCTTAAGATGAAGATATGATTCGTCATATATGAATGAATGCATAAAACCCTAACATGATACTACATGAATGATCAAAAATTTAAATCACACAGCAATACAATTACGATAAAATTTATGAAAATTCTAAAATACAACGGATAGAGTTTCCCCTAAAAATGCAATTAGGGGCCACCCTGTCAATATACATATGAAAATATCTATAACTATATATATCAAACAACTTCATTCATACAGTCTGAACTACTGTAACTCACACTGAAGCTTGGGTCTCAGCCCACATGTGTCATCTATTCATATTTCTCGTCATATCTTAACAGTTCATCACATCATCATGCTTTTTATTTTCCTCACATTAATACTAACATAATATAATCATAAACAAACTATTAAACAATCATTCACCAAACATTTGTGTGTGTGTGTGTAGAAGACCTCGTTGCTCCTCCGTCCAGCCGGCATATCTATCTCGTACTCGTCACCTACATATAGTACAAAAACGTCAGTAACGAGCGTTACTGGTCCAAAATATAACTAATAACAAACTGGCTATGAAAGCAAACTCTCATATGAAAGAAAAATCATATATACTCCTTGTGAACTCTCTCTAGGGCATCTACTGAGGAGCCACTGGGCTGCAGACCCGGTAGCATCCCGAACTGACTGAACTGCTGTTGCCGTTTTGGCATTTTCTTCATTTTCTAGTCTCAAATCCTAAGCCCTCTCCTTACCTCCATATTTCTCTTGGCCTTGAGCACAAAGGCCGAGTACTCTCAGGCAGTCGCCATCAGTACCCTTTGAACCACAAGTCATGACATGCGCTGTACTAAACAGTACCCATAAACCTCCACGTTCTCCAGGTGTGAGGAACTCAAACG
>JAVDBV010067734.1:1314-28737 GCA_032619315.1 Piper longum
TTTTATATATTTATATTATAAATTGTAAATATATATTTTTATAAAACCGATTCGGACCGATTCCGATTTCAATTCCAATTCCGATTCCGATTCCGATTCAGACCGATTCAAAAAAACCGATTTTTGGCCGATTCAAACCGATTCCGATGCAACCATGGATTTTCCCACACATAAGGAGGGCTCTTATTATTATTATTATTATTATTATTATTATTAATATTAAAAGAAGAGTTTAAAGGTAGTTACCGTGCCTGCGGCGCCGTTTTCTCTGCGCATCCGGTGCACACTGAGCCTTTGATTTAGGTTGTTATTCCTCACTTAAAATAGTTTCTGTATAAACTTGAAACGGTTATTAATAAATCATAGCACCTAAGCTGTTAAAATTGACAATTATTATATTTTGAAATCCCTGATCTTGCGGGAGTTGGGTCCCTCGTATCTTATAAAATAAGACTGCTGAAAAATAAAAAAATTGACTAATAAAATATAATGAAAATAAAAAATAAAATAAATTATTATAATTCATCTTCTCATTCCATTAAAATTAGAATTTTTCCCTTAAATATCACATGACTATAGTTTATATCATTATTTAATAAAAATTTACATATAAAAATAGAATCTATCTTTAAACGTATTATGACAAAAGGGAGTTTAAAGTTGTACTTTAGGAAAAAATTGGAGATTCAACCAATCAATGTATCTATCGCTAAGATGTGAGATATTATCATCATCTCATTATTTATTAAGGGTCTAATTATAAAATTAAAATATCACAAAAATTTTAAAAAAATCAAAATTTTAATGGTCTATCTCTTCATATAAATATTGAGGAGATTTAGATAGATGCACAAATATACAGATATATAGATAAGATAAGATAATGTACCTAGAAGCAGGTTAATTCGTTATAAAAATATATTCGTGATGAATAGATAGTAGTATAGTTATCTTCATGTTATTGGGAGTTTATAAATATCACACCATGCATGAGTAGTGGTCTGGTACTAGCTAGTTCTCTCTTTGTAACTTCTCTTGATCTTAATTATTCTTTTTTACCTGTTGTGTTGCCCTGTATTTGATAGACTAATTTTACCTTTATTAATAGAAGTAATTTTGCAATTTTGTGTTTGCTGTCTAATTGTTTTTTGTTTTTGTTTTGGCTGATCATGTGTCTTTAAATTGTTTTCTGTGGTTGATCATGTTTGCCGCACTGACTTTTGTTTCCACTAGCCATGTTGTTGATTCCCTTTATTTTCTCCTGTATGCTTTAATTTTAATTTGGTATTGTGCATGTGAGTTTATGCGCTTGTAAGTAAGAACTAGTTGTACATATGTCATGGGTATATACAGGGTCAATCGATCAAAATACAAACTTATATTCATATATCACTATCATCTCAAATTATTGCTTTTTATTCAAGTGATATATTGCTATACACTTGTATAATTCATATGCTTCAGTACACTTTTTCTCGTTACAGTGAAAGCTTGAAAACATGGCGATCTTCCAGACCGTTTTGTTTAGAATTTTGCTTCTCATTAGTTGCTGCTCTGGGCTGGGTCAGGCTGAGAAGTATGTCAAATATAAGGATCCTAAGATCCCTGTTGAAACTAGAATCCATGAACTTATGAAGAAAATGACTCTTGCTGAGAAAATTGGGCAGATGGCACAGATAGATCTCACTGTTGCAACTCCAGAGGTCTTGAAGAAGTATTCCATTGGTAATTTTGGGTTCCCAAGTTAATCAAATTGTACATTATCAAATTATGATGAAACTTAGAATATAGCGGTAATTTATATTGTGTTTTTCTTTAATGCGTGCAGGGAGTGTACTGAGTGGTGGAGGAGTTGTGCCTGCCCCAAGAGCATCGGCAAAGGATTGGGTTGATACCGTGAACAAGTTACAAAATGGTAGTCTTTCCTCTCGTCTTGGTATACCCATGATCTATGGTATTGACGCTGTGCATGGTCACAACAACGTATACAAAGCAACCATATTCCCACACAACGTTGGATTGGGCGCTACAAGGTAATTAAAGAGTTCATTTCCTGACATGTACATGCAATATAGCGAAATCACATCACATTACACTATTTAGAATTATATGATTAAGATTTAAGTGGAATGATCTACATAAATTGAGGTTTTATAGCAACTTCCAAATCATTCTAAGATTTATAACAAATTCATCTTCTATTGATTATTTAAATTCCCCCTGTCAATGCCATTGAAAATTTATTTATTACTAAACAGGTAATTCACGACTAGATATAAGTATTAGAATAAGCTCAAAATTGGCCTTTCTATATTTTATATAGTCATACAATTTTTGGTTAAATTTAATAAATGATATTCATCAAAATTTTCTTATTTTTTATGTAAGTAGATCTCTGAACTCACAATTAAGAAGCTTACGAACAGTATGACAAGCTAGAGTTAAATTTCAAAATTTCTCAAATGTTCATGCATTAGTTCCAATCAAATATGATATTTTTGATTTACAATTCATTTTAACTGCGATTTCATCCATTCTCTGCTCTAAGGGACCCTGAGCTTGTGAGAAGAATTGGTGCCGCAACCGCCCTAGAAACAAGAGCAACTGGCATTCCGTATGTTTTTGCTCCATGCATTGCGGTAAAATAACACTCCATTATAAATCTAGTTTGATCACTTGATTTAAAGATAAATATATTTTTTACGTGTCATTACAAATAGGATTTCTGGTGAGCAGGTTTGCAGAGATCCAAGATGGGGTAGGTGTTATGAGAGCTACAGTGAGGATCCCAAGATTGTGCAAGCGATGACAGAAATCATTCCAGGGCTGCAAGGAGAAAGACACTCTGACTTTCCAAAGGGCTATCCTTACGTTGCTGGGAAGTACAATGTTGCTGCTTGTGCTAAGCACTTTGTTGGGGATGGTGGTACACATAGAGGCATTGATGAGAACAACACTATCATTGATATGCCTGGTCTTATGAGCATTCACATGCCAGCATACTTGAACTCTGTCGAGAAAGGTGTTTCCACTATCATGGTCTCCTACAATAGTTGGAATGGGAAGAAGATGCACGAGAACCGTCATCTCATCACTGACTTCCTTAAGAACACCCTCGGGTTCAAGGTAAATCAGCATGCTGCCTCTAATTTAGAAATCTTACCAGTGATTAGTTGCTACTTGGTTGAAGATTCCTTCTTAATTAGGAATTGTTAACCAGATGTCAGTCCTGTTGAATAACAAAAGAGGAGACGAATCCAAGACAGAAAAATATTTGTCTAACTCCATTATATTTGTCATGGGTTGTATTTTTTTTTCAGGGATTCGTCATATCCGATTGGCAAGGTATTGATAGAATCACAAGTCCACCCCATGAGAACTACACACACTTAATTCAGGCTGGAATTGGAGCTGGGATTGATATGGTTAGCACTCTAAACCTCATATTCATGTGCTATCCTTTTACTTTTATTCTCATCTATGTGCTTACTAATGTTTATGTATATGCTTGATGATTATATTTGTGTAGATCATGATCCCATACAACTACACCGAATTCATTGATGGACTTACCCAACTTGTGAACGGCAAAGTGATTCCCATGAGTCGAATTAATGATGCAGTGCGTAGGATTCTGAGGGTGAAGTTCATGTTGGGCCTCTTTGAGAGATCTTTTGGTGATTACAGGATTGCAGACCAGCTAGGGAAGAAAGAGCACGGGGATATAGCAAGAGAGGCAGTCCGCAAATCACTTGTGCTGTTGAAGAATGGGAACCATGGGGAGAAGCCCATGTTGCCCCTCCCTAAGAAGGCTCCCAAGATCCTTGTAGCTGGCACCCACGCTCACAACTTGGGATTCCAGTGTGGAGGGTGGACAGGCACTTGGCAAGGCTATTCTGGAAACAACATCACTTCTGGTATATATAAAGAAACTACTCTTCTTTACCATAGTTCTTATTTAGTCGTTCATATCTCGCAGCAATAAAATTTTGGTTTTCCATTGATCTTTTTAGACATTTTATAAGCCGGGATAAGTTTTTATTTGTTTTAAGAAATAAATCATACAGGAATTATAAGTGTGTTCGGTTTTAACACTAATTCACAATTTTATAATTCAGATATATGTATAACCTTAATCAAATTATGAAGTTTTTATTTGAAACTATATAATGCTCCTGCATTGAATTGATCTCTTTTGCTAATCGTACAGGAACTACTATCCTCAATGCCATTGAAGCAACTGTGGATCCAGCTACAGAAGTAATTTACCAGGAAAATCCGTCGTCAGAGTTCTTTGCGAATAATGCCTTCGACTATTCCATAGTGGTGGTGGGCGAGCATCCTTATGCCGAGTACGAAGGCGACAACAAGAACTTGACACTTCCCCATCCGGGTCCGAGCACCATTAAAAATGTGTGCAAGGCCAGTAAATGTGTCGTAGTCGTCGTCTCCGGTCGCCCCCTCGTGATGGAGCCTTATGTTCAGAAGGTGGATGCGTTGGTGGCTGCATGGCTTCCTGGGACTGAAGGCAAAGGTGTGGCTGATGTGCTCTTTGGTGACTATGGATTCACGGGCAAGCTCCCTCGCACATGGTTCAAAAATGTGGACCAGCTGCCCATGAACGTCGGAGACCCGCATTACGACCCGCTGTACCCATTTGGATTTGGGTTGACAACTGAGCCAGTTGAATACTAGAGGTTGCTCTCTACGTTCTTTTAATGCCTTTTGCTAGATAGTATGTTTTAGGTGCTCATAGTTTCACTCAGCTTTATTATAATTTTAGATTTTTTTAGGCGCTTAATGTTACCACAAGATTTATTACAAGGGTTGTTTTGTTTTGTTTTTTTTTTTATGAGGCAATGAAGTGGACTCTTGCCGGTTGGGTAAACCATAGTAGTTTTATTCACATTACATCACATTTTTTTTAGTTTGTAAGTATTGCATGAAGACAGAATTGGATGGGTTGAACGATCAAACTCTGCATTGCCAAACCTCGTTTAAGTCATTGCATTTTTTGTTAATTTCTCTTTCTTCATTGCCATAGATTGCTGTATTTTCTTAACAAGCAAAGGAACGATTAACAATTCCAGCGGCTCATACGAAAATGCTCATCACAAAAAAAAGAATCCTCTAAATGAAATGTAATGTTGATCCACCAGAAATGGCAGCAAAAGAGAGAAATACAGTACTTGCTGGGGGAAAAAAAACAGAAAGAAGCCGGTAACCATTCAGGAATTCAATATCCAGTCCTGTGGCATGCCATGTTGAGGGCCAGAGGGGGATCTGAATAGTATCCATTTGCGATCTGGTTGAATACCCAATGGTTACCAGCTTCAGTGTAATGGACTCCATCCCAAATGATCTTGGTTGATGGATCCGAACATGACTTTCCTACCAAGACGTTTGTTCCATTGATCTTAACAATTGATCCACATCCCCGATCCTTGTTGTAGTTGTACTTTCCTCCATGCCCACAGCAAGCCCTAAGCGGATGCTCAAATCCTGCACCGCAGAAAACAGGGTCTCAAGTATCAACACGCCAAGACAAAGAAAGAGTTTGAGAACTTTTTTAGCTGCATGCTTTTTACCACATTTTGTATCGTGTAGTAATTTATTTTTGATACTCCTGTATTTTTTTTTTGTCGAATCATCACAAATTACATAAAAATTACGTTAAATAGAACTACGATCACTTACAACAAAGTAGAGATTACCACTTTCGTTAGCCATATAAAGGCTCACAGCATAAAACCAGGGAATTTGAGAATGAAATTCCCCAGAAAATTGATTCTCAAAAGGTGAATGGAGGGTAAGATATCAAGGGCTTACCGTACTTGCGGCCTTGGCTGATGAGAGAGTATTTAACGGTGTAAACATCCACATACGTGATCGCAGCTTTTGGAAGTTGCTTGCGAAGGCTAACTAAAGCCTTCTTAAGTTTCTTATTGAAATGCTGAGCGGCCTTGTTGTAGGGCTTGGCACAACCAGCCTTGTCCAGATCACCACTTCCTATTGGCAGTCGCTCAAGGACGTACGCTAGACAGCCGAAGGGGCCTGTGTTGTGGACCCAGAAGAACCTTGCTCCATGTTCATACATGCCCTGCAAAATATGCATATTGACTTAGTTTATGATTTCAATTGAAGACCAAGCAAGCTTTTTTATTTTTATAATTTTTTTTTTAACTTTGCAAAGCAAGCGAGCTTCAATATACAACAAGAAGATGGGCATAATAACCTTGATGAGTATGGAGAGCTGGTGAAGCACATCGGGGATATAGGCCTTAACCTGCGGCGTGGTCATGTTAAGAAAATAGCCAGAAGTGAGATCATTCTGTCCTATGTCAAGAGTATAAAGTGCACGGCTAAAGAACTCCTCCTTCGGCATCAAATCCCGGAATACTCCTCCTGCAATATTATCATCATATAATTTTGAGCGCAAGGATGTTAGAGTATGTTAAATTAGACCCAGAAGGCAACCTTTATTGTAGATATTTTTGGTTCGAGATTGGAATTGGGAATACTGCCAGAACTGGACATCCAAGGAGAAAGGACTAAACCCACTTTGAAATAAGGTTGTGTTTTGCCTCCTGATGGTGGAGCCGGCGGTGGCAAAGTTGGCTCCATGTGTGAAGTTGGTTCCCAAGGAGTCTAGGTAAGCATTGAGATATGGCAAGCCTAAACTTTTTGCTGCATTGAGATATGGTAATAAGCATATATTTCTGTACATCTTATACAAAAAAAATGGATAAGCTTTCAAAATTTATGCAGGTCCATACACGTACTTAACATACGAAAAAAGGATTTTGAGATATCGTCAAATTGTTGATTGAAATGGTGGAAAATATTTGAAGTCAATGTTTCATTATTTATACTTGCTCCTGTCATCTACTCTTAATCAACGGTTTCTCTCCTACCCATGTCAAACCTCTTGGCTCAGTCAGAGTCTTCCCATATAAATCCCATTTCCCATGTAATGACATCTTAGTCATAGTTTAAAAATTCAAGATTTAAGCTCAATTGGCAAATTATAAAGTGGAATCGACTCCAAACCACCTTAGAGTCATTTTTATTAATTTTTCAATCCAACAAACAAATAAATATATAAAATTAATATATGTGGATCTATTTGACACTGGATTTTAATAAATGTACGATTTATGTCACTTTGAAGGAGGTATTTAACTAATTTTTTTAAAAAAATAATATTTCCTTTTCTCATTAACTTGAAGAGCCAATCACAAAATCTGTCAATAAAAAATTATACATGGAATTTGACTCAAAAAATCATGAAGTGGAGTTGATTGGAATTTTTAGAGTTAAAAAAAAGTTTTAAAATTATGACTAAAAATATAATTACAACAAAAGCGGGCTTCAAGAATGAGACAGAAGTTCAGACCTTATAGAAAACATCAAATGATCATAGTTAAGATCAGCAAGTAGTAAATTTCAAATTGGTAGGTACGTAGGTATCAAGCAAATCAAAGTTTAAGCTTGCAAAGATAAAAAATGCATCTGACAGGAAGAGTTAAGCTGTGTAAGGAAGGGTGAACAAAATTCGGTTCAACGTGGAAAAAAACTGATCGAACAGAACTGAATAATTAATTCGGTTTGGTTTTGACAAATTTAGGTTCAATTTTCGGTATGAGTTTGCAGACAATTTGAGGGGGTTTAAATTTCAGTTCGGAACCAAAAAATAGAGAAAAAAATAAAAAAAAACCTTAATATTTATGTTTTATGTTAGTTATTATTAATTTGTTTGATTTATTTGTAATTAATTTGATATGTTTAATATTATATTTCTTTATTCAATATTTTTAATTGTGATTATGATGGTTAAATCATATTGTAACTTTGTTTATTATAAAGATAATTAATTTTAATATAGTTTTAAGGATTTTGGTTTTGACTAATGCTAACTGACCAAACCAAACAAAAAATATTTTGGTTCGACTAGGTTTACTTTTGGAGCAATTTGGATTTGGTTCAGTATATAGTTTTAATAGACGAATCTTAATTAAAAAATTCGATTTCGGTTGGTTCGCGAACGCTCGGGCATTAGGTAAGGAATATTTAGAGAAATCAAGACAATAAGATTTTCTTCCAATTGTAATTTTAGGTACAATAAGTGGACAATTTTTACCCACTTGGGGTCCTCACTTATATAATAATTAAATTGTGACAAATGGTTGAGAAAATATTACTCACTTATCTATATAAGGATTAAATTTCTAAAACCTTCTTAACTCGATTGGTGGATTTAATTGCGGGCATATATGACAGTATAGATATATCCCCAAAGAGACGTCACTAATAGTTCCTACACTAATCAATGTCATTATTGATTATAGCAAAAGGTATAAATAAACAAGTACAACTTGGCAGTTCTTAAAATTTACTATAGGTAAAAGGTGTTTTACGTCGAATCTTGGGAAGTGTGGACGTTGATTGAACCGACCACTATCCCAGGCCATGGCCCTCCAATCCAGAATCAGACACCACAACTTCACGGGGACCGGCAAAGGCACTGGGAGCCAGCTTACATCCATCCATAGCGATTCCACTCATCTCGTTTCTAAAGTAGGTGAGCAGACACCTCAGTCCATAGATACCGATCCCCCCACCACGTTGTGCTCGTGCACCGACAAATACGACAAGCAAACGTATAAAGATATACATACATACATATCTATATATATATATATATACGCTGATTATGCGGTATATGATCATGTGTTTCCTATGATTAAATTATTATTCATCGATACGCACTATTACGAAACCAAAAGAAAAAGGTAAGAGTAATACGGTTACCAATGAAATCGATGATGAGGCGGCCATCGCTATATCTCCCGGCGGGGCTGCGGAAGAATGTCTCTCCGTTGGGAGGTGGTGCTTGACCGAAAGCTGCCGACAAGCCACCGGTGTCGGAGTTGGAGTCGCCAAAGTTAAATAATGCGGGGAACTTACATGTTCTGGGAGAAGAGGCCTGCAGTCCAGCGGCTCCAGAAAAGATTAGTAGAATCGCAATAAGCACATGATCAACCTTCATCCGTTCTCGGTAAATTGAATCTGATGAGGTTGATGGATGGGAAAAAGCAAGAAAAAATTATAAGAGGTGGGAAGAGATTCAGAGGAAGGCGATGGAAGAGTGATTGATACTGCGACTAGTTGGAGTAGAGGAACTGACGCAGAGATTTATAAGGAAAAAAGGTCTTACTTGTCTGTTACGGGCGTGCTAATCGACCGTCTTTAAATGAACCACGGTTACTTTTGAACCTACCTCCGACCATACATTTATTTTCCACGACGACATCCTATCCTATGATTAATTATGAACCATTCTGGCTTCTCGTTCATCTTTGAGGTCAGTTTTGGACGTCTAGTTACCATAAGGTCTAATTATAAGTGTTTATTAACTAAGACCATGTAATTATTTTTTGTCCGTAAAACTCATGATTCGAATTAGGGTTTTATATTCAGAACCGGTCGGTTCAATTGCTATTTTGAGTAGAATATGTTTCAGAACACGTGTACAAAGCCGACATCGGTCGCGTGCATAAACTATGAGCAGTCATGTATACTTAAGTATATAATAATAACGTTATGAATACAGTAAAAAAGAATGAGTTATCAGAATATATAAAAATATGCAATACTTTTTATTATTATTATATAGCTTGATCATAGAAATAGTTTTAAACCGAATACCGCGTCATAATTCGTTATGTGTAGTTTGGATGAGTTGATAGTTATAGACCATGTCATTTTGATGTCGTGTGTTTGTTTTATTTTATAGGAATTTTCCCGGTTTTTTTGATTTTTTTAGAATTTATTACGAGTTAGTAATTATTTTGACTCGACTCAGAGTCAAGTCTAATCTTATTTACAAGTTTATCACCGACCACTATTTTTCATCCAAACCTCGACGCTTTCTTCCCCAAAACCCTGATAGTTGCCCCTTTTGCTTGCCGTCGCCGCCGCCGTCAACATCGGCTTGTCTCCGATTGTTGCCACCAGGCCCTGCCGCGGCATGCCCGTGCCGTCCCGACCAACCCGACCACTGTATGGCCGCTGTGACTCTGGATCGACGCATCTAGCATCGCGCCCATGTTGAGCTCGCGACGTCAATTCCGTTGCCATCGCCACCGCGATTGAGTGGTCGCTTTGACACCCTCGACCACCGAGCGAGCTTCCCCGACCGGAATCGGAGTCTATCGCCGCCCAGGCCGGTCGGATTGAGTCACCCACCGCGGCTGCTTCTGTTTTTGCCATTTTTTGGTGAGCCGCCTCCTCCGTCGGCCACTTCGACGCCACATATGCATTGGGCTCACTAAGCCGGTTCGTCAGTAATTGTCGCCGAGAAACCACTGGAAAGTGGCCAGAAAACCACTGAACCCGTCGAAAAACCACCAAAACTCGCCGGAAAACCAGAATTGTGGAATTCGTCGGATCTTTCGCCGAGTTCATCCAGTTGAACCTGATCGAGCTTCGGACACTGTCGAGCGCCGAATTCTAGGTTCGAGACGCATGTACAATGAAACCCTAGCCGTCGCCAATTGCTGACAACGTGAGGTATAATTACCTCTAAGTTTATTATTTAAGATTGATGATTGTTAGCGCATCATGCTAGGATTGATTAATTGATGCTGAGGTGATTAAACCCTAATTACTGATGAACTAATAAGTGACATGATTTGACTAAGTGTGAATGAACAACAAGTGAGCTAATGAGATAATAGAGTCTAACTATGATAATTGACCACAACGTAACTTAGAAACGTATAATTAAATTGGTATGAATGAGATAAGTTAGGATTACCTTTACAATTATGATTATTTGATTGTTAATTGATGATGATTGCATTGTGTGTGATAATTAAGATGAGTTTGATGCATCATTTATTAGAAGGCGTTAGCTTTTAGATTTGATGTGCAGGTACGGAGTAGGAGCTCGCTGCCTAGGCGCGATGACACGCTTGGAGCTTCTATCAGGTCCGTTTAGGACTCACCTCTATTTTTATACTCTTTCTATTGTAGGTTTAATTATTATTTGTAGAACGGGTTAAGTGACGTTTTATCGGATCCCACTTAACTCGGGCCATTTAGCCGAACTATTTTCCGGATTAATAACCCTCGAAGATGAGATCCCTCAAGAATGATTTCAAAAATAAGATCAACCGCAAGTTGCCTTCGAGCCTATTTTACAAATCCCTTCTCAGGCCTATATATATTTTTATCGAGTTTTCAGTTAGACGAGAGATGAAGAAATCGACTTCACGTAGTATGAGCGGATGTTGTGATAGTCAAAGCGGGCTCTGGATTATTGCAGCGGACTATTCCATTCCTAAGGGATCCTAACAACTCTGCGTTTGAGCTCCTCACACCCGGAGAACGTGGAGGTTTACGGGTACTATTTAATACAGCGCATGTCATGACTTGTGGTTCAAAGGGTACTAAAGGCGACTGCCTGAGAGTACTCAGCCTTCGTGCTCAAGGCTAGGAGAAATATGGAGGTAGGAGAGGGCTTAGGATTCGAGACCAGAAAATGAAATAAGAACATGTCGAGAGAGGCAATAGCAGCAGTAATTTAGTCAATTCGGGATGCTACCGGGTTTGCAGCCCAGTGGCTCCTCAGTAGGTGCCCTTCAGAAAGTTCACGAGGAGTGTATGGATTTTTATTTCATATGAGAGTTCGCTCTTATAGCCAGTTTGATATTAGTTATATTATGGACTATTAACACTCGTTACTGAGGCATTTTTGTACTATATGTAGGTGACGAATATGAGATGGATGTGCTAGCCTGGGCGGAGGAGAAATAAAATCTCTTACATACACATATGTTGGGTGATTGAATGTTTATTATTTAGTTTATGATTTATTTATATTGGTACTAATGTGAGGAAATGAAAAGCATAACGATGCGATTAAGTGCTGAGACATGATGAGATAATGTGAAATATGAATAGAATACACAGGTGGGTTGAGACCCAAGATTCAGAAAGTGATGCATACAGTAGATTAGATTTATGTGTGAATGCTAATGTGTTATATATATGTATATATGTTGTATGTGTCATTGTGACAGGGTGGCCCCTAATTGTACTTTTAGGGGAGGCCTCATCCGTTTTAATTTGGAAATTTTATTGATTTTATTAAAATTATTGTCTTCATATGAATTGATTGTCATGTCATCCATGTAGTATCATGTTAGGGTTTTATGCATTTATCCATGCATAGCAAGTCGTATCTTCATTTTAAGATGCCGAGATTAGATCCGTACGGGTTTGGTTTGGGTTTACAGACCTAACAGGGGCCTGTAACATGCCAGTTCGGTTCACAAGGGTGAACCGGAGTTGGGGTTTTACAGTTTTGGTATCTGAGCACTCTCGGTCGATTAAGATGCAAGATACTGTTTTAAGTGATGTGTGTGCAAAGACTGCTCAGAGTCAAGCTCACAGGTATGTTTCTGTCCTTTTTCTTTATATGTTGACTTTTCTTCATGAGTTATTTAGATAGCATTGTATTCATAGCTGGATCAAAAATATGTGGAATTGACCTTAGTTAAGCTGACAGGTCATTTTTATGGATTTTCATCATGATATCAAACTGCTTGCTTAGTTGGGTGTGAGCAAGGTATGTTGTAGTGCTTGCAGAGGTAGAATCGGTATAGGATCCCATCGTTTACCAGATTCGGATACCAGCAGATGTCAGCAGGAATCTGACAAGAATGTCATGATGGGCCGATTAGCACTGTGAGAAGTAGCCACACCTAATTCCAGGAAACTGGTGTGGGTCCAGCATAGCACCATGGTACATGTCATTATCATGATCCAAATCCCTTTGGATTAGACACATGTGGTTGGACAATATGAGCATAATGGTTAGCAGCCACCTCTAAAAGAAAAGAGATAAATGGAAGATGACATGTTAGAAACAATAATGGATTATGATATATACAATTAGGATTAGATTCTTAGTATTTAGATAACAATGTTTCTTATAAAGTGCACAATCACTGACCGAGATGTATAACCACTGACTGAGATATACAACCACTAACCGAATTGCACAACTGTCGACCTAGTTACACAAATTAAAAATTGAGAAAACAAAGAACATGAAAGGAATTAACCGCTTCCCAAACTGGAAGATTTTTCCACGTGGGCATACCAACAAATGTGGTCTCGCATTTAAACTTTCTAAGTACAAAAACACCCTATTAAAAAACTCCAAAAATGCAGAAAATATAAAATATTTTCTTCTATTAAAGGGTGATGTTGTCCCTCTTTTAACAAACAAAATGAATTATATTTCATTTGCCGCCACAATTAGGTTACCTTTGTATGACAGCTCATTGTTGGTGATGATATTTGGCTCCTGATAAACTACATAATAAATTTTACTTTATTAGAGGCTTAGAGCATTTCTTTAATTAACAAAATAAAATTAAAATTAAAAAAACAAAACTACCATAATGTACATCATAAATTTATAATTTTTGCCAAAATAATGGTACTATGGTTTAGCAAATTCTAACTTTTCAAAAACTAACTTTTAAAAAACAAATAATGTAACATTGACTGAAACTATTCATATCAAGAGCACCATTGGAGAGAAGCTGCTCCCGTCACTTTACTATATATCTTATATAGTAAGTCTCCGTGACCTGTTTTAGATTAAGAAAGCAGACGCGAGTTCTCTGCACCGATCTAGCTATTAATTCTGTGACATGAGCACTTTCAACGGCAAACTCGCTGTAGCTTTTATTTTATTAGTTTAAATCTTTTTAATTGAGAGCGTTTAAAAATTGAATTATAATAAGTGTTAATCTTTTTATTTAAAAAAATTTAAATCAATCGCGTAAGTGCTACTACGAGTTTATTGTAGCAATTACCTGCCGTGACATTGACATATTAAGAAGAAAAGGCGGACCTGTGTTGGCGCCGTTTGCAATCTGGTTGAACAACCACTAGTTTGCAGCTTCCGTGAAGTGAACCCCATCCCAGTTGACATAAACTGATGGATTTGCGCAGGCTTTCCCAGCCAGGATTTCTGTTCCAGTGGCTTCAGCTGTGTATCTACAATATATGTTCTTCTCATAGTTGTACTACCCATCACCAAGCCCACAACAGGCCTTGATTGGCACCTGAAATCCTGAATCAGGATCAAACAAGATAGTTAATGCTCGAGCACAGACCACCATATTAAAAATGCCACGTGATCAGCAAGCATTGGAAGCAACTTTAATCAGTGGATATTGCTCACCATGGTTTTTAGCTGGGCTTATCACAGTGTATTCGGCATTGTATATATCAAAGTACGTGATTGAAGCCACTTTCGATTCTTGGCGAAGTTGATGCATTGCTCTCTTCAATTTAATGTTGAAGTATTGAGCCACATTGTTGTATTTCGTTGCACAACCATCACCTCCAAGCTCACCAGCTGGAATTTTCATACGCACGAGGAATTCAGGGAGACAGCCAAAGGGCCCTGTGTTATGGACCCAATAGCATCTTCCTCCTTGGTTCATTATACTGTGTCAAGAGGAGAAACAGTCATTGTACGCAATTTTAAGTGGTAGCATACAATTAAATACCTAAGAAAATATATTTTCTTTTAAAATTTTTTCTAAGCACCTAGCTTAATAAGATTTTTTTCTAAGCAAAGTAAATATCTAATCAAACTTTTAGATGGTATCGTCCAATCCTTGTGGCCTACATTTGTTATTGTACTCCGGTCAATAGTAGAATGGGTTATCCTAAACATTGTGTTTCTGTTGTATATATACAGGATCATAGACATATTAAATTTATCATTTGGCCCAGTACTGAATTGGATCAAATTCTATTACTCTAAAGAAATTAGTAAATATGGTAATTAATAGATGTGATCGGAAATTATAAAATGAATGAGACGGAATATGGTTCGAACTTTTCTTAATAGTCAGAATATTAATCACTTCGATAATCAAGCTGAACTGTTGGACTAGTTCTGGTATGTACATCTCAACCTGTTGGATGGTCTTGTTATAGTACAAAAAGCTTCCGGTAAGGTCGTTTTGGCCTATATCAAATGTGTAGAGTGCATGAGTGTAGTAGCTAGGCTTGGGCATTAGCCTCCCGAATACCCCTCCTGCAAAAATCAACATGAAATACTCATAAAGCAAAAGTCTTCAATACTTCAATCAATATGTTTCACTTTTGTTTTAATGTATGCTACTGGAGTCGGAAGGTTGGTATGATTTATATATAGTCACCGTGTTTGTGCAAAATATTTGATCTGGATTTGAACTGTACAAAATTAGACAACTGCACATCCAAAGAGAAGGGGCTCTGCCCACTCTGGAAGATTGCAGCATTGGGCCGCATAATTGTTGATCCGGCCGTGGCAAAGTTGGCCCCATGGCTGAAGTTTGCTCCGAGTGAGTTGAGGTAAGCATCCAAGTATGGAAGGTTTAGTTTCTCAGCTGCATATATTAGCATCAAATCAATTTTAAGATTCAATACTTAGTGATTTGAGCCTAGAGGTGTTCATCTCCAACAATTATCAGGCACAAATTTAAGGGAGAAATATAGAGCCTTCCAGAGAAAATTAAAGGTTCTCTATAAAACATAACTTATATTCACAATTAATAAAAGGATATACAACATTATTACGGTTGTTTCTTGTATATCTACTATTTTTTATTTTATTTAAAAATAATAAACAATGATTTTAATTTTTTATATTACTAATATATATTTTAAAATTTTCAAATATTATATGCGGATTCTTTTGCTAGTTTTTTGGAAAGCGGGTGAAGGAGAGAAGTGAATTTATAGGTGGAAGGATTTTGACCCTAACTTTTGGTTTGTTTCGGTTTCTAGGAAAAGTGAGCTAAACCCGCCACGCCGGGCCTGGCCCCGTGGCAATAATTTTGACGAAGATGAATGCAAAGCAATAACTACGTGCACGGCTTATGTGATGTTCAATAATAGCATTGTCTTATCCTCAATTATAGTTTTTTTTTTCTCTTTTAAGGGACATTGACCGTATTTGTATGGTATCTATCCTTAGGCGTTACCATTAGGATCAAACTCAAAGTTTTAAATGTGCCGTTGAAAAAAATATATATATAAATGTGTGTGGAGCTGCTGGGGAACGGGAACAAGTGGTGGAGCTAATGATCACTTAATGGTAAGGCAAGAGAGCGTTCAGATCCGATTATGCGGCAAGCAAAAAAAAAAAAAAGGCATGCTTTCAACTTTAGAGTCATAGAATCCACCAAAAAAAAAGCTACAGCTCCACGAGAGGTCATGTTGGAAACAACTTGAATACTTGAATAGATATAGAGTCGAAGACGCAAGACAATTTGAATCTCCGAAGATAATGTATATTTGAAAGTTGTATTGAAACTAAGGATAACATCCTTTAATTCTCATGATTTCCATAGAAGTGATGGTAAGCTACGTAGAGGAAATAAAATTTACCAAGATACCAGAGGAGATCATGAAAGTAGCGTGAATACATACTACATACCAATGAAATCAAGAATGAGGCAGCCATCACACATCCTTCCTGCTGGTCTGTGGAAAAATGTCTGGCCGTTGGGCCAAGGAATAGGCCCGAAGGTGGCTGAAAAACCGCCGGTGTCTTCATTGGAAGCCCCAAAGTTGAAAATCAACCGGAACACACAAGCTTGGATCGCAATGGCCGACCTGCACCTGGACACGAGGAGTAAGAGAAGTGTTGAGATATTCTCTCACATTAAAAGGGGAGTCAAGAGGTACGAAAAATTCAATAAGAATTTATAGAATACGAAAAGCGATTCATTGGTGAGGAATACTCAAGAATTAGTATTTGGAGTTAGCTCTTTATTTATAAGAGATGTTGTAGATCTAAATAAGGGCATAAATATTTAATTGAATATGTATATTGGGTGTGTTTTTTCTTTGAGAAAGTTTCATTGAGTGTCCTCTTTTAAGAGAAATATGAGATGTTGTAGATCTAAATAAGGGCACCATTAATAGTGTATGTAGGAGAAGAAAGAAAAATTGGTGGTGTAAGTGGAAAAAGAAAGAGAAATTATTCGTTGTGAGGAGAAGATATTACTTCGGATTCTTCAACAAGATCAACAGTGATTAATTTTTTTTCTTTCTCTACTTTTTATCTATAACTTGTAATTTGGAATAATGTTATTTATTTAGGTAGAGTTTTTTACATGTATAAAGTATAGTTTTTTACATGTATTAAGTGGAGTTTTTTACATATATTGATAAGAGTTTAGAGAAATTTTTCATCATCTCAAATTGAAGTAGGGTCGTAATCTAGGGTGTGACGTTGATCTATTTTTCTTTTGAGGTGTATGCTATTTTTTTAATTTTTCATATATTGTATTTTTTAGATCTTGTTATTGGTCTGATTTATATTAGGAGAGTTTTTTCAAATTTTATTCAATACTTGATTATAAGAGATTTTCTTAATCAAAATTGATCAAGTAGGTTAATTTTTTTTCTCTAAATTGGAAAAAATTTTCCATCTATTTTTATCTCGGTGTATTCTATTTATCTTATATTTGTTTTCAATTCTATTTTGAGGGGAAATACTTTCTGGATTGTTTTCGCTAAAGCGTCTATTTCTCAATAAGTAGAAAGATGACAACATTATTCTCAATCATTTTTTTTACAAATGGAGAGTAATATTGAGCAATGAATAACGACATAGTATTTAGTTTCTCTTTGTTTTGGGTAACTAATTTATGCATTGATGAAAAAGGTCAACCCAAAGTTTCCTTCTTCTTTTTTACCGGGAGGCAATGAGGTTTACTCGGGTGCAAACAAATTAATTATAGAGGGAGAGAAATGTTAAAACTTTATTTGTTAAACTTTAAAATCGAAATTTTTATGTCAAATCATCAATTAAATAAAACTTGACAGCGGAAGCGTACCTGAATCTATAGAAATAATACGATTTTTGACTTCTTAAGACTTTGATCTTCCAAATTCTGCACCGGTTCTCCAGAGCCAGAGTTTCTGGATGATGGAATACCAAAAAGGAAAAACTCCGGTACGAATTTGAGGACCATAACCATATTTATACTTATAACCGTATTTATCTTTATCTTTCATAATTTAAATTTAACCCATTATAAATGAGAGATTATGAAAACTGGTATCTACACATATTTATCTATACTTATCTTAAATATATGGTATCTCCACATATTTATCTTAAATATTAATAGCTTCTTAACCTTAACTTTAATAGATCAACTTAATTTAATGCCTAAACCTTAATAATAACAACATATGATACAATTATATACATATATACGTCCAACATTCAACAATCTCCCACTTGGACGATATATACACAAATAATTGTATATAACCTTATGAGCTCCAAAATAACATACATTATTATTCCAAAATAACAATCTCATTCATTAATTAATGTTAATATAGGATCAAGGTAATTTTCGTCATATTTATCGTAACAAAACTCATCCATGACCACATACATCAACATAATTAAATGACATAGATCAAGTATGGATATGTAGCATGAAAATTATATGTAATTTAATCTAAACATGCATATTTTCAACTGGTCCAACCTTATGAGATCATCAAAAATACTAAAAATAGAGTGAACCTTAAACCAAATACAAACTCCTACTAAACTAGCATATCATCAAATGATACAACACCCATATGAGCAACATGCTTATGAAAGACCTTAGGCAATAAATCTTTAGTAAGCGGATTCGCAACCATGGAGTTTGTCCCAATATACTCTATAGAAACTTTACCACTCTGAATTCTTTCTTTCACAACAAGAAACTTAATCTCTATATATTTTGATTTAAATGAGCTCCTGTTGTTATTTGGATATAATTCTACAGACTGATTATCACAAAATAGCTTAAGTGGTCTTTCAATATTATCAACAATGCGCAACCCTACGACAAAATTCCGCAACCATAGTCCATGATTGGATGCCTCAAAACAAGCTATGAATTCAGCTGCCATGATAGAAGAAGCTATGAGTGTCTGCTTAGCACTCCTCCAAGAAATAACTCCTCCAGCAAGCAGGTAGACATAGCCGAAGTGGATTGACGACTATATTGACATCCAGCAAAATCAGAATCAGAATACCCAATGATCTCAAGTTGATCTAACTTCCGATATGTAAGCATGTAATGTTTTGTTCTCTGAAGATACCTCATGACTCTTTTGGCTGCTATCCAATGATCCAATCCCGGATTACTTAAATATCTGCCTAACATTCTAACAATATACGCAATATTTGGATGCGTACATACTTGAGCATACATAAGACTTTCCACTGTTGAAGCATAGGGAATCTTTTGCATTTCCTTTCCTTATATATCATTTTTAGGGCATTAATTGAGACTGAATTTGTTTCCTTTAGAAACAGGGGTTTCTCCTGGTTTATAATCTTGCATGTCAAATCTTTTATGCACTTTTCTATATCGGTCTTTTGTAATAATCAAAGTATACATCAAAAGCGATGCCGATGTATTTGAATTCCTAATATAAAAGACGTATTTCTAAGATTTTTCATTTCAAATTTCTTTGATAAAAAACTCTTGGTTTCGTACAAAAAATCTATATCATTACTGGTAAGCAATATATCATCAATATATAAACCCAGAAAAATATACTTACTCCCACTAAATTTATAGTATATACAATCATCAATCACATTCATCTCAAAACTGAACGAGATAATAACTTGATGAAATTTGTGATACCATTAACGAGAAGCCTGCTTAAGTCCATAGATGGATTTCTTTAATTTGTAAACCATATTCTTTGAATCTCCTAATACAAAGTTTTCGGATTTCACCATATAAATTGTTTCATCAATGTCACCATTTAGAAACGTAGTCTTTACATTCATCCGATATAACTCGAGATCAAAATGTGTCATTAATGCCATAATTATTTTGAATGAGTTTTTCGATGAAACTGGATAGAAAGTTTCATTATAATCAATGTTTTCCTTTTGAGTAAAACCCTTAGCAACAAGACGAGTCTTATATCTTTTTACATCACCTTTCGATTCCCTCTTGGTTTTAAATATCTATTTACAACCAACAGGTTTCGCACCTTCAAGCAATGAGATAAGATCTCAAACGTCATTAGTTTTCATGGACTTCATCTCTTCATTCATGACATCAATCCACTTTTGAGAATTAGAACTTTTCATGACCTGATGAAAGTTGATTGGATCATCTTCCACCATTCTATTGTTATCCTCATGTTATTCGAGAAAGATGATATAATCATTTGAGATTGCATTTCTTCTTTCTCTTGTGGATCTCCTCAATAGCATTTGTTCTTGAAGCGGTTAAGTTTGCTCTTCGTGTATGACTTGATTAGGGAGATTCTCGATATTGTATTATAATTCTGGTATTGTTTCTTGAACAACAATAGGAATATGATCCTGATTATTGTCAAAAATAATCATAAGAAGAGAAATAGATTCTTCTCCAAAGACAAAGTCTCTAACCTTATTTCTCCCTCTAAACTCAACATCCTCAAAGAACTGGGCATTTCCCGTCTCAAAGAATAACCTTGTTGTGGGATCATAAAACTTATACCCTCTAGACCGTTCAGAGTACTTAACAAAATAACTGCTTATTGTTCTTAAATTCAATTTCCTTTCATTTGGCTTATAAAGCCTTCCTCAGCTGGACAACCCCAAATGCATAAATGCTTAATACTTCTTTCCAATCTATAATTCATAAGGGGTCTTAATTGTTACCTTTATTGGTACTCTATTAAGAAGATACGCTGATGTCCTTAGCGCCTCACCTCAGAGTGAATCAGGTAAAGTAGTATGAGCAATCATTATTCTTACTATATCTTTTAATATTCAATTTTGTCTCTCAGCAATACCATTTATGGTAAGAGTACTTGACATTATGTATTGTGGGACAATTTTGCACTCTTTTAGGAATTTGGCAAATGGTCCTAGACGTTGTACACCCGATCCATCATATCTACCTAATATTCACCACCACGATCAGATCTAACAACCTTAATAGTTTTGTCAAGTTGGTTTTCAACTTTAGCCTTATATGCATTAAATGCATTCAATGTTTGAGACTTCTCATGAATGCGTTACATGGTCCTGAACGTTGTACACTCGATCCATCATATCTACCTAGTATTCACCGCCACAATTAGATCTGACAACGTTAATAGTTTTGTCAAGTTGGTTTTCAACTTCAGCCTTATATGTGTTAAATGCATTCAATGTTTAAGACTTCTCATGAATGAGATAAAGGTAATAATAACGAGAATAATCATCTATGAACGTAATCAAATATTATTGACCATTCTAATAAGTCGTAGAGAATGACCCACAAATGTCTGTATGTATTAATTCTAAGACACTTGAAGATCTATTGATACCTATTCTCCTTCTATTTATTTATTTTCCCTTAATGCACTCAATGAAAACATGAAAATTTGATAAATTAAGAGAATCAAGAATTCTATCTGACACAAGTTGTTCAATTTTTTGTTCAGAAATGTGTCCAAAATGCTTGTGCCAGAGTAAAGCAGAATTCTTATTGGTTAATTTTCTTTTCGTACCACGTAAACCCACATGTAAAGTTTTATTAAAAGATGCAGTAGTATTAAGTAAATATAGATTATTATGAAAAGACAAGGAACCTGCACCCACAATATTTGAATTTAGAAAAAGACTAAACTTATTATTTCTTAATGAACAAGAGTAACCAGATTTGTTCAATATAGAAATAGAAACAAAATTTCGTCTAAAAGACGGTACTACATATGTCTCTTTCAAATCCAAATAATATCATGTCTTCAATAATAATATAAAAATCCTAATTGCTTTAGCTATAATTGATTTGTCATCACCCACATAGATGAATCTTTCAGCATCATTTGACTTTCAACAACTCAGGCAACCCTCCATTGACACACTTATGTGAGTAGTAGCACCCAAATCTAACCACTAAGCGTGTATTGGTACTGAAGTTAAATTAACCTAAGAACAAACAAAATTAAAATATAGACATTTCTTTACGCGTCAGACGTGATACTTAGTGCATTCATTTTTCATACGTCCAGGTTTACCACAAAAGAAACAACAAGAAGCCTAATTTTCTTTCTTTTATTGTTGCTTGTGAGACCCATTATCAGCTTCCTTAGCCCTCTTTCTTTTCTTATTTTTGTCTTTATAGGTATTAGCCAAGTGAGCACTTTCAGCCTGTTCTTGCTTCAACCTTTCTTCTTCTTGTACACAATAATAAATGAGCTCATTAAGAGACCATTTGTCCTTTTGACAGTCACAACTGATCTTGAATTAACTGAATTGTATAGGAAGAGAAATTAAAACTAAATGCACAAACAAATCTTCTCCTAGCTCTAACCATAGTGCTTTTAGTTTTGAAGCAATATTTGACACCTCTAAGATGTAGTCCCTTATGCTTGTTTTGCTTTTAGAGTTCATTGAAATCAAGTTCGACAAAAGCGTACTTGTTTCAGCCTTATTATTTTTTACGAAACGCTTTTCAATTTCTTTAAGAAACTCAGCTATAGTAACCTTATCAGACACATCACCCCTGAAAGTCTCTAGAATTCTCCGCTTCATAATCATAAGACTCATCCGGTTTATACGTTCCTAATTCTCAATATCCCGTTTTCCTCAATGAAACTTTTGTCCATAAGAGAAACAGGTTGTTCAGTCCTTAATGTAAGGTTAAGATTCATGCAGCTGATAATGATCATTATATTTTCTTTCGAATCCTTAAAATTATCTTTAAGCATTGGAACTGAATTGATGTTGGCCGAAATCAAAGAAGCAGATTGATTAACTGAAAATAGAACAAAATAACATGCACAAAATAAGATCAATAATTCAAACAATGGTTAATCTCATCAGCAAATACCTATCATAACATTAATATTTAGCCTTTCGACAGAAATATTAATTTGTAAGTGGTACTTTTTTTTAGTTATCAAATATGGACAATAAATCCTATCAAATATTAAACTTTCCTTTAGGCCGATTTATTATTAACATGGAATCTTGATAATTATCTCATATTTATTATCACAAATAAATATATAATTCTATCAAATATTAACTTTCCTTTGGGCCGATTAATATTCACATAAATCATATACTCATAACCGTCTTAATATTTTAAAATAAATTAATTTCTACAAAAGAGGATACTTTGGCAACATATTGTAATCATTAATAAATTCTAAAATATTAATTATAACTGAACTATAATTTAAATTTAATAATCCCAAATATAAATAACATAAAACTGAAAAGATTATAAAATTATCTTTTTTTGAAAATTTCTAAAATTATAACATTTCGTAACTTTATTTTTCTCATTTGATATTTTACAAAAAAATGACCTTAATTTGGGCATAAATATCCCATATACAAATTTTTTATATTTTCCTTACCACTGATAATATAAAATTTGGGGTATTCTCAATAAATTGAAAACCATAAAAGATTGGATGTAAACTACGTTAGTTCCTCATACAAATTAATATTAGTTTTGGGATCGATACCCTCCCCAAAAATAAACTTTTTCTTTTAATAAAATATAAAAGTGGATGATTGACTCATTCCAAAATTAAACACAAATAAAAACTAATTCTCAATGATTTAATATAAAGTTAGCTCTGATACCACTTGTTAAAACTTTATTTGTTGAACTTTAAAATCGAATTATTCATATCAAATCATCAAGTAAATAAAACTAGACAACAGGTTCTCCAGAGCCAGAATTTCTGGATAATGGGATACTAGAAAAAAAAAATCTGATACGAATTTGGGGACCATAACCGTATTTATACTTATAACCGTATTTATCCTTACCTTTCATAATTCCAATTTAACCCATCATAAATTCGAGATTATGAAAACCGATATCTACATATATTTATCCATACTTATCTTAAATATATGGTATCTCCACCTATTTGTTTTAAATATTAATGCTCATTAACCTTAACTTTAATAAATCAATTTAATTTATGCCTAAACTTTAATAATAACAGCATATGATACAATTATATACATATATACGTCCAACATCCAACAATAAATACTCAGGTGAAAACAAATTAATTATATAGGGAGATAAATACTTACAGTATGCAGCAACATCTTCTAAGCAACAAATGCGTTATTTTTTAAAAAAATGAACCTTATCCAAGATATTTAATTAGCCACATAAACAAAACTCTCTAAGTATTTATCAAAGTTCTAACTAATGTTTTTTGGACGTAGGACTCCTTGACTCAACAATTTGGAAGCATTTCTAGGCCACCTTGACTCACCTTCATGAAGAATGCTTAAGAAGCTGGCTTCAGAAAGGGGGATACAATTTTTACAGTTATATCATTTATGCCCCAATAAAATTTATGATTATCTTCTTTTTTTTTCAAGCATAAATTTTTTGATGAATTTAACACAGCTGTTAAAGAAAGCACAATACCGTCAAGGTCGTCCGGAAATCACTAATTGGTCTGTAGGGGGATGAAATGTTCGTTGGTCATTCCCATGGGGAAGCATAACTAGTACAACTCAAATTCGATGCAAAGAAACATCTTTTGTTATTAGCCCAAGTAGATGATACCTTACAAATTGTGGCATGCCATATTAACAGGAAGAGGGGGATCCGAGTATGCTCCACTAGCAATTTGGTTGAACACCCATTGATTGGCAGCTTGCGTGTAATGAACTCCATCCCAGCTGACATACAAAGACGGATCAGGGCAGGATTTCCCCACAATAGCCTGTGTCCCATTCACAGTAATTGAGGAACCACAACCCTTGTTTTTGTCGTAGTTATATTTCCCGCCATGGCCGCAGCAGGCCTTCATTGGTTCCTCAAAACCTGAAGAAGTTCATACGAAGTCATATATACAGTACTGTGAAATACCATATATAAACAAAATGCAACTCACTTGATCTATATTGGACGCTCACCGTGACTTTTGGGTTGGCTTATAAGAGAGTATTTGACGGTGTACACATCAACATACGTGATGGAGGCTAATGGCAATTCTTTGCGAAGTTGTTGCAATGCCACCATCAACTTTTCGTTGAAGTATTGAGCTACGCCGTTGTAGCGTGTTGCACATCCATCTTGGCCAAGCTCCTCGTCCGGAATTTGCACTCTCACAATGAAGTAAGCAAGGCAACCAAAGGGTCCCGTATTAATCACCCAAAAATGTCTTCCACCTAGCATGTAGATGCTCTGTCCACATTAAAGGAAGATACATCAATGTGTACAAATCGAACTAGTTAGACCTAAATATGACCCAGTTAAGTATATTTGCATGTTAGCTATTGGGTATGAATCATATCATAATTGCTGTATCTGCATATAAACCAAAGGAGTAAGCACCTTCACAACGGAGCTAAATTGTTGGACTACATCCGGAACTAAGTATGCCTTGACCTCAGCAATGGTCATGTTTTCATGGAAGAAGCCTCCAGTAAGGTCGTTCTGACCAATGTCAAATGTGTAGAGTGCACGAGAGAAGTAGTCCCTTTTTGGCATTAAACTCCCGAAAACCCCTCCTACAATTTATCAACGACGCATATAAAAATGTCTTTCACAACCACAATATTACTAGTTTCTATGCGTCTAAAGTAAGGCTTGTTACGGCAGATATCATAATTATTACCTTGTTTGTTGATAACCTGCGACCTTGATTTGAACTGAGAGTACTGAGAGAACTGCACGTCCAAGGAGAAGGGGCTCTGCCTAGTCTGAAAAATGGTAGTATTGGGCCGCCTAATTGTAGATCCTGCTGTTGCAAAGTTGGCTCCATACGAGAAGTTTGTCGCCAATGAGTTGAGGTATGCATCCAAGTATGGATGGCCAAGTGTTTCAGCTATCAACATTCACCAAAATAATAATTTCTTATGTATTCAGAATGCTGCACTTTCGAAGACCAAAGACATGAACTGGTGTATTGATGCGGGCTACACTTGTATTATTAAGGGAGTCATTTTGAATAATAAACCAAACTCGTCTATCCAAATTGAGCCAAAAACTTGTTTCCCTCCCTATACTCTCCCCCTCAACCGCATCCAGCAAACGAACAACGAAATATCATTTCATTTTAACATCCGATATAATTTATAAATATCCAGGCCCTTTCTGGTCCTTATATTAATTGTTGCGAAATAACAACCCAAGCTGCAAAATGGGCAGATGCGTTCCTTTTGGGTGAAACACAGCATTGTTTAGCTCCATATATCTATATATGTATATATGGATGTGAATAGAGGACAACTAGAAGAGGAGAAAACCACTTCGAAAAGGACAAAAGTGAGCACAAGCTGTCACCCAACATGGTTTGTCTTATGCATTGTCTTCAAGCTGATCATCAGGGGATGGAATCTATTTGAGATATGAAGCTTGAAGGCACTTAATGTGCATGACGCATACATGTTAATGGATGAACAGAAATGGCAAGATTGAAGCAATGAGTCGGGAATGAAAGGGAGACTAAACGTACGGACCGATGAAATCGACGATGAGGCGGCCATCGGAGTATCTTCCAGCGGGTGCGTGGAAAAACGTCTCTCCGTGTGGCAGGGGAATAGGGCCGAAGGTGGCTGACAATCCTCCAGTGTCTGAGTTGGAGTCGCCAAAATTGAAGACCGCCGGGAAATAACAGTTTATGGTGGCAGTGGCAGTGGCCGGGGTGGAGCATTCAAGGATCAGGAGGCCGAGTGGGAGAAGAAAATCAATGAAGATGTTGTGATGGCCCATCTTTTTTACTCTATTCAGTCACACTCACACAAGTCACAACTCAGACTTGAAGTAAAGATTGCAAATGGGCTCGGACCAGACTGCTCAAAACCCGTCATGAAGTGGCACCGGGCCTTGCTCGACCCACGCTTTGGACTGGCGATGGGTTTGTAGGGCTTTCTTAATCCTTCACGTCACCTAAACATGCCCAGTCATACTAATGTTTCGGGTCCTTTCCTGCCATGTAATTTTTTTGGAGTCCACTGAACCATGACAAACCTTTAAAAATGTTACAATTAACTTAAATAAAATTAGGGCTCACAGTTTTTTTTAAAGAAAACTTCAAATTAAAAAAAGGGCTTCTTAGAAACTCTTGAATTGATATAGACTTTTCATATATGCTCTTTACATATTTATATATAGGAAAAAAAATTCTAAGGGGCACGACAAATTTCTAACCTCAAGATTTAATTTAGGTCATTCTTATAATCGGACAGCCCAAATTTAATGAAAATAAAAAAAGTAAAAAAAAAATCGCCAGTGGCGGGTTTCTGGCCATAATGGCTGGGCAGGGCAGGACGAGGACGGGGGGAGCCGGGGGGACGGGTGGAGGGGGTGGACGAAGTGGGCGGGGAAA
>JAVDBV010067820.1:0-17925 GCA_032619315.1 Piper longum
AGGGATCCTTCCCGACCAGATTGCGACCCAATCGCTGCCCCGGCCGGCCGGATTTCTTCACACACCGTCGGCGGCACTGTTCCTTCCCAAAACTCCGATTTTTGAATTTTGGTTTTTTTTTTCATTAAGTTTTGTTTATTTAAAACTTTAATTTCCATGATTATGAAGTTTATTATCAATTCAGATATATGTATGCATGAAAACTTAGTAAAATTAAGTGAAGGAAAATTACCCGAGAAAAGGAGGAAGCCGGCGTCTATCAACAGGAAAAATGTGAATGACGCCCCCCTTTTCTCCTTATATAATGATATGAAATGACGGCTAGGGTATACTTCGCCCGTATTTCACTTAATCGGGTAACCGGGTAATTGGGTAATCGACATAATTCACTTAACCATTTAAACGGTTACACGGTATGGTTCACTTAACCGGTTAAATGGGTAAGTAATATAGTTCACTTAACTGGTTAAACGGGTCAATCATATTTAACCAGCTAACAATAATTATTTCCCATCTCTTGTCTCACCGAAAACTCGATAAAATTATATTTAGGTTCGGGAAGGGATTTATATAATAGGCCCGAAGGCAACTTGTGCTGGATCTTGTTTTCAAAAACATATTCAAGGGATCTCATCCTTGAGGTAATCCAAAAAATTGGTTGATTTAATGGCCCGAGTAAAGTTGGATCCAATAAAACATCACTTAGCTCGTCTTGTAAGTAATAAAATAATACACAATAAAATACACTGTAAAACAGGAAACAAGTCCTAAACGAACCCGGCATAAGCTTCAATCGTGTCCACGCGCCTAGGTGGTGAACTCCTACTCCATACATACACATCAAATCTAGAAGCTAACGCCTACTCATGATGTATTCAAACATCCTATGGCATACCCATATCAATCATATATTAATCACACATAATGTTTCTTATGTGTTACCTTAGATTACGGTAATTACTTTGTTTACCTAATTTAGTCCCTTATTATTCATTACAATTCAATCAAATAAATTTCATATTTTTATTTATAACAAAATAGCTAACTTGTCAATTCATTAATCCTATCATGCTGCGCTAATACTTATCACCCTTAATAAATTAAGTCGGATTTAATTAAACCTCATGTTTTTGGTAATCGGCGACATTGAGGCGACGACTGGATGGCTACTGCGGTGATCACCAGTGCTAGAATCGATGACAGGTAAAGGGGTAGCGTTGAGAGTTTGGAATAAATAAATAACACCCTAATTTCGGTTCACTTATGAACCGATGCAGATATGTTGCGATCGAGTCGAGTCATGTTTAAAGTTGTCGGTCGGTATAATTCGATCGATAAAATAGATCGAAACAACATTCTTGGTGTCATGAGATTGGAAGACATTATCAAATAAGCATCAAAACACATCAAAAATAAATAAATGCAAGAAATTAAATACTATGTTGAGCTCAATTGTGTGTAACGTTTATATGTCCTCCCACCAAAGTCGACTCAGGTTTTGCATGACCTACATATATTATATGAAAAACGTCAGTAACGAATGTTATTGGTTCAAAAATAACTAATACAAACTGGCAAATGAGTATTTCATTACCCACGAAAACATATTAAACTTCAAAATTGCCTCGCACCAGGTAGTAAGCGAACATCATTAACCAATGCCAGCTTGCATGCACGGCTCATAATCATAATCATACATGCATACAACGCTTATGTCCTCGCAAATTCCATATCACCCGCCACTGTACTCAAGTGGCAAAAAGAAAAATTAAGTTAGTGCCACATATTCCAGAAATGCGCTGCATTATGCAATACCATCATACACCCACACCACCTCATGGTTTGAAGGAGTACTAGTACGGTCCATACATATCTCCGTACCACTCATTCTCTTATTCGTGAAATTTGTAAAACTGCGCGTACTCATATAATAAGCTTAGGGATGAAGCTTGCATAATAAATTTTTGGAGCTAAAGTTCGAAAACCAACAAGGGATCTCATCCTTGTAGTTTTATTAAACAAGTGTAAAAATGCGGCTAAATGGCCTGACATCGGAGGGATCCGATAAAACACCGCCGATGACATCCTATGTTTAAAACACGATTAAATCTTACTCACAAGGAGTCAAGCAAAGAAGGAGAGTCCTACGGACCTGCGGTCCAAGCTCCAAGCGTATTTGCACATCTACAGCGAGCTTAGACTTCGAAGCCTACATCGGAACCCACTGCTAAGTATGGTAAGTAAAAACTAATGTCTTTATATGATTCATGCTCGTGGTGTGCGCTCATATCATCAATACATCCTAATAAATGGAACAATACTAACAAACTTATAATTAAACACTTGGCATGCAAATTGCGACATAGTAATACTAAATAATAAATAATAAATATAAAAGAAACTACACTCATGGATAATTAGATAAATAATAAATACATAATCATGAAAATAAATAATACACTAATCATAAAATAATAATATAATTATATTATATAAGTACAGAGGAAAACACTAGTAATTATCATGTATATTTATATTAGTAAGCACATAAATAATCAAATAATTAATAAATAATTCAATAAATAAATAAATAAATAGTTAATATTCATTAATCCAGATAATAATAATATCAGTCATACAACACAAAAATACATAATTAAATATAAATAAATAATAACATACACATAACGAATAAATAAATAAATAAATAAATAAAATTTAGTAACCATAATAAGATTGATATTCATAAGTAAATATAATATTAATAAGAACAAATAATCATGTAAACATTCATCGTATATGATAAAATAAAAATAAAAATAAATAATTAATTAATTAAAGAAAATTCATCATAACATTCAATCATGCTAAACATTGTGAATATGCATCTAAACTAATATAATGGTTCTCGAATTACTAAAAATGACCGAAAAACGGTCCAAAAGTGAGCTGAACCAGACTAAACCGAGCTTAATCAGACCAAACCAAATGGCATGAACCACCTCAACTTGAAAATGGGTTGGGTTGGTTGGGTGGACGGGCAGGTGGACTCGACATGAATATGGTCTGGCGGATTCGGGTATAACCAGGCGGACGCGGTCATAGGCTAGTGGACGTGGTCACGGTCAGACGGGCCGCGATCGGGTAAATGGTCCAGATGGGGCGGCAATGCTATCGCAGGAGAATGGCCTTGGCGGTGCCGTTAGTGGCACCGTTAGTCGCGATTGAAAGAGGGGAGGGTGACGGAGGTGCTGGTGGTGACGATCAGTGGAGTCCAGCCGTCAGCTGGCCGAAAAACGGCCGGAAAGGGGCGGCATCGCAGCCATGTGCCGCGACATCACCGGTGGCGATCACGGCCACGGCGAAGGTCAATGTCAGTCTCAAAATGTAGATTTAGGTAAGGGGAAGCTACGTGGGTGGTCGGATCGGCATGTGGACACTCGTCGATGCCAAAAAAGTGCCCCAAAGGGTGGCGGCGGCAGCGGAAAACCAATTGAGAAAACGTCGTCACCGATGGCGACTGCGGTGACACTAGTGATGATTGTGGGTACGGACGGATAGCCGTTGTGAGTTGGTCATGGTCGTATCAATCCGGTGGCCGGGGGCGAGGCAGAGGCTCACTGGTGGCGAGTCGAAGTGGTGGCAACGTAAAGGTGGAAAATTTCAAAATCATTAAACTCTCGAAATCAATGGGTGAATATAAAGATGAGTGGATGGCTCAAATCTTGCCATGTGGCACGATCTAGACGTTTGACAACTCATGACCCAGTAAGTCCCACCTATGGGTATATGCTCTATAGATATGGATGGAAGTTCGGATCAAAACCGTCCAAACTCGAGACTGACTCGAGTCCTGAAATTAACTCTATAGGCAGGAATAGAGGCAAGAAGAGTAAATGGGCCTCAAAACCCTAAACGAAATCAAGATGGGCCCGCAGAGGCACAATCGAGTGATCTAAAATTTCTATGATGCATGCAAATGAAATACCCAAAAAAATCCCAAATGAATACTAAACGCAGCAACGACCTAGATCTAGGCCTAAAATCCTCGCTAACATGTATAAACAAATCTGTACACCTCAGTATACACTGATAACTCATGATCTTATCATCTGCATGTCTGACATACTCAATCACTATAATCTAGGCCTAAAATCCTCGCTAACATGTACAAACAAATTTGTACACCTCAGTATACACTGATAACTCATGATCTTATCATCTGTATGTCAGGCATACTCAGTCACTATCATCTAGGCCCATACTCATAATCTGAAACTAGTTTGGCTCGATCTCGCCCGAACCAACTCGCTATTGACCCGAATAAGGCAAAACTCAAATCGGGTAAAACCCTAACCCGAAAAGGGGGTTTTACAACCTCTCCTCCTTATAAAAATCTCGTCCTTAAAATTTCTGACATCAATTGCAATCGAAGGATTCAACTGAAGATGCCATCCTGCTAACAAACTAGTAGCACCCCCTCGAAAGCTAGCTACACATTGTCCAAGCGTACCAACATGAAGCTAGATCTCTAAATGTTGACAAAGCTCACAAGCTATATACTAATCTACCTATATAGACTACACGTGCTCGAATCATCTGATAAAACATGCCATATATGCTAGGATCATCTGTCTGCACTGACCATACATACTCAAATCATCTCAATGGACTGACCATGCATGCTCGATCATCTCGTTGGACTAGCTCCTAAGGTCACTACAAGCTATGGAGACTGAAATGCAATGACATCGACGTGAAAAATCTAAGCTCACCCCTAAGGGTCTACGAGGTAGTGGAGTAGGCACTTTAGAGTACTGCAGAGTACTAGTCTGAACTACATGAGGAAAAACTATATCAATGCGATGCATATGACCTAGCATCTTCCCATTCCTCCCTAATCCTCATCAATGTGATAGGTCAACTAGGTGTATACTCAAAGCACGCTGCTCTAGATCTTGCAGCTGTACTAAGGTGCACTGCGAATCTTGCTAGCATACGGTGGACTCTAGTACCAAATAAAGGTATATGCTAATGAACTATATAGTTCACTGTCACCTATCTAAGTCAAACACTCTGGTGTCCCTGTAAAATGAACAAAACTAGGTCTTAGGTAACTAAAATATCTCACTCCATTCCATTCCATAATAGAACAAGGAATGCTGCTACGACTCTACTGCATGCTATAGTTCTCGTAACTATCTATATGACCACTAACTCCTGAAGAGGGCTTTTTGTTATGGAATGGAAGTGAGAACACTTGTACATGTATAGCATGTCTCAAGGAGTATGAAAACATACTCTGCATGGACCTGTGGAGTCTGCATCTGGTCTATGGCATGTGCGCTAGTCAATGTCTGCTCATCTCAACCATCTGGAAAATAAATAGTATGACTCTAATATCTAGATGGGTAAGTGCGAACATACTCGAGTAGAGGCTCGGTTCTTTCTAATATCTCTTGTAGGTTATAGTGTTCTAGAGCTCTAACTGGGAGGTGCTTCATCCTCACATAATTTGACATTATGCCTCTATCTGTAGTGACATAAGGATATTTGTCTGAGTCATGGTGGGGTAATAAAATTCTATATAGGATACCGGGTGACTCACAAATATGGGTAGGTCCATGGACATGCCTCCAAGATCATCATGATTGGACTCCGCCATAGGTGGCTAGCCTATGGAATAGCCAACTAACGACGAGTCTAAGAGACAACTCCTAAGTAGCTCTAGTTTAATCAACTAACAGTAGGCATGTGTTTTTCGATATCGTACTAGTCATGCACTTCTAAACGGATGGGGTTCAAACAACCCAAAGTACCACTATCTCTCATCAAGTCTATGGGGACTCGTATTGAGGTTTAACAGTGTCTCATCCGTTCTTCAGTGGTGTATGACCTGTCATCCCGTACTGATTTGTAGAACTAATCTTAACTCACATGATTACTACCGTTGTGGTAGACTCTCTAGCAAAGCTATAAGTCAAGATGAGCATACACTACTGTTCCTCTATTTGGTCAACATGATCCGGTCAAACTGAAGTCTCTGTTTGCGTCGCTCCCAATCTTGGGTGAAGTTGTCTCCTCCGAACGGGTCTGTCATCGACTACTTGCACTATAAGTCCTAAATAGTACCACGAAGGTACCTTCTATACTCGAAGCAAAAGCTTAATCTTATGTCTCAAGGTAAGGACCTAATTGTGCTGGCAAAGTACAAGGAAAATACTATCTCCCTAATGGACGCTCCCTCACTAAACCCATCATCTATGCCAAAATTTTAATATGAGTCAATATCTCTCTTTGGCTAGGCCAAACTCTAAATGAGTTAAGCTGCGTATCTAATCATTTGTTAATCATCTAATCTGTGGACCTTAGCTATGGGTCACATGTATGCTATTACGCTTACTGAACAATCTGACCACTATGGTCATCCTATCTTGATGTCATACCGTCTTGTTCTCATACTCTATCCATATAAATCCATAGAAGACTCACTAACACTACCTACTAATAATCTGCCTTGTATACCCTAGGTATAGCCCATGCATACGTTGTCACGCTAACTGAACAATCTGACCAGTGTAGCCATCTCATCTGGAGGTCACACTGCACTGTTCTCGAATTCTGTCCATGTACAACCTTAAAAGACACACTAATAGTGTTTGATGATTACTGTAAAACCATAACTAACACTATCTTGCAATACCTGTCTGACTCATGGATGTCAGGTCAACGCGATGGTATGCAAAATGGCTAGTGAAGTCAATCCTGTATCATCACTTCAAAATTATCTCAGTGCACCTAACTTTCCTCTACCCTACTAATGTTATTGTAGCTAGATATTGTCTTCAATCTCTGACTCAACTGTGCTCTGAGTGTTGTGGCGTGTGGTCTCTATGCAAAGCTAAGAACATCTTCAAGTGGTTGTCCTCCCTTAGGGTGAGGTAACTAGTTGGCCCTTACTTCCACTACAACTACTCATACAATCAGCGATAGTGCAATATACCGGTGGTGGTTTTGTATCACAGATGGTAGCAGTGTGCATTTTGGTCGGCGGTAGTGCATCATAGATGATGGTTGTGCTACTCAGATGGTAGTTGTGAAACTTGGACAACAATTGTGCTACTCGGACGGTGGTTGTGCTACACGAAAGGTGGTTGTGCAACTCGGATGGTGGTTGTGCTACTTAGGTATTGAAGTCAGATCCTGATTATGTACGTCATGAACCCATTACTGTCTCTGCCATGTTCATCTCCATGTGTCTGTCTCATCAGAAATAGTTCTAATCAACTCGACTTAGCCTATCCAACCATGTGTGCAATCCAGGTGCTAAACTCATTACTATCACTGACATATTTATCTCCACGTGTCTATTTCCCCAGAGGAAGTTGCCATCAACTCGGTTCAGGTTATCCAACCATACGTATTTGATCAAGAGGGGTCTCGATCATAGTGGTAACACGTACAATGGTGATCCAATAATGAGCCTACACTATCTCTTGCAATTTGGGGTGACTTCTCCTACAAACACTAACTGGTTCTCAATAGCCATCACTAATCTACCCTTGGCAGATCGAGTAAAATCCAGTCAACCGTCTAAATCCTTAGTAAAATTTAATCTTGCTCATTCTCAGTGTTTTCTTGTTTGTCGATTGAAGAATGACCAACATTACTCTTAAAACAAACATACACCAGTCGAAGAGGGAAGGTGATAAAGTATTAACGGGACTATAGATCCACCTCGCTACTCATCCTCATCTACTATGATCTCCTGGAAGTGGTCCATCTCAAGTCATCTGTCCAAACTTTTATATGTGCTCAAAGTGCTTAGGTGGATCTGCTGCCACTTCCACAACCTCCATCCACAATGATATATCTCAAGGTATAAGTTCTCCAAGGTAGACCTTAGTTTATGCCTAATAGATCTGTTCCATGTCCATATATCAACTAACTATGTGAATATCTTCATACTCTAAGCTCCCCACTGGTCTTATCTCTTATCTCTGTCTCACAATGTGCACTATGCCCCAAGGAAGGACTAATGTCCTGACATGCGAAAGACGGGCAAGTGCTACAATGGGGTTGCCAAAGTTCTAGTTATTCCCAGTCACCATCTAACACAACTTCAGCTAACTTAGCATGTTGACCTTCTTATGTCGTCCAAATCACTGGCACAGTAAAATTAAAGGAATCTCTTAGAGCTTATCACGACATTCCAGGGAGATCCATGCTAGTGTCTACTAAATTATGATCTCATATCCATCTCATAAATCGTCTATAATCGCAAACACCTAAGCCTGCATTGCTCAAGCCATACTAACCACACCATATGAAATCATAAGAAAAAACCAAAGAAAATATCTGTCGGCTTGGCTAAGGACAACTCCAAACACTTGGCTCAAAATAAAAGTCTTCCATCTCAATAAACAAAGACATGGCTCCAATACCAATTTCTAACACCTTGATTTCGGTTCACTTATGAACCGATGCAGAAATGTTACGATCGAGTCAAGTCATGTTTAAAGTTATCGGTCGGTACAACTCGAACAATAAAAAAGATCGAAACAACCTTCTTGGTGTCATGAGATTGGAAGACATTATCAAATAAGCATAAAAACACATCAAAAATAAATAAATGCAAGAAATTAAATACTATGTTGAGCTCAATTGTGTGTAACGTTTGTCTGTCCTCCCACCAAAGTCGACTTAGGATTTGCATGACCTACATATATTATATGAAAAACGTCAGTAACGAATGTTACTGGTTCGAAAATAACTAATACAAACTGGCAAATGGGTATTCCATCACCCACGAAAACATATTAAACTTCAAATTTGCCTCACACTGGGCAGTAAGCAAACATACTTAACCAATCCCGGCTCGCATGCACGGCTCATAATCATAATCATACTATACTCGAGTGGCAAATATAATAATTAAGTTAGTGCCACATATTCCGGAAATGCGCTGCATTATGCATTACCATCATACACCCTCACGACCTCATGGTTTGAAGGAGTACTAGTGCGGTCCATACATATCTCCGCACCACTCATTCTCTTATTCGTGAAATTTGTAAAACTGCGCGTACTCATATAATAAGCTTAGAGATGAGGCTTGCATAATAAATATATGGAACTAAAGTTTGAAAACCAACAAGGGATAAAAAATGCGGCTAAATGGCTTGACATCGGAGGGATCCGATAAAACACCGCCGATGACATCCTATGTTTAAAACACGATTAAATCTTACACGTAAGGAGTCAAGCAAAGAAGGAGAGTCCTACGGACCTATGGTCTAAGCTCCAAGCGTATTTGCACATCTACGGCGAGCTCAGACTTCGAAGCCTACATCGGAACCCACTACTAAGTATGGTAAGTAAAAACTAATGTCTCTATATCATCAATACGTCCTAATAAATGAAACAATGCTAACAAACTTATAATTAAACACTTGGCACGCAAATTGATATATAATAATACTAAATAATAAATAATAAATAATAAATATAGAAGAAATTGCACTTATGGATAATTAGATAAATAATAAACACATAATTATAAACATAAATAATACACTAATCATAAAACAATAATATAATTATATTGTATAAGTACAGAGGAAAACACTAGTAATTATCATGTATACTTGTATTAGTAAACACATAAATAGTCAAATAATTAATAAATAATTCAATAAATAAATAGTTAATATTCATTAATCCAAATAATAATAATATCAGTCATACAACACAAAAATACATAATTAAATACAAATAAATAATAACATACACATAACTAATAAATAAATAAATAAATAAATAAATAAATAAATTAATTAATAAAATTTAGTAACCATAATAAGATTGATATTCATAAGTAAATATAATATTAATAAGAACAAATAATCTTGTAAACATTCATCGTATATGATAAACATATAAATAAAAATAAATAAATAATTAATTAAATTAAATAATAATTAAATAAAATTCATCATAACATTCAATCATGCTAAACATTGTAAATATGCATCTAAACTAATATAATGGTTCTCGAATTACTAAAAATGATCGAGGAACGGTCCAAAAGTGAGCTGAACCAGACCAAACCAAATGGCCTGACCAACCTGACTTGAAAATGGGTTGGGTTGGTTGGGCGGACGGATAGGCGGACTTGGCATGAACATGGTCTGACGGACTCAGGCATAACTAGGAGGACGCAGTCATAGGCTAGTAGACGTGATCGCGGGCAGGTGGGCCTCGACCAAGTAAACGGGCCAGATGGGGCGGCGGTGCCGTTGCCGGAGAATGGCCACGACGACGCGAGTGGTGGCACTGCCGGTCCCGATTGAAAGAGGGGAGGGTGACGAAGGTGCTGGTGGTGACGATCGGCGGAGTCCAACAGTTGGTTAGCCGAAAAATGGCTGGAAAGGGGCGGCATCGTCGCCATGCCTTGCGACGTCGCCGTTGGTGATCACGGCCACAGTGGAGGTCAATGTCGGTCTCAAAATTTAGATCTATATAAGGGGAAGCTGTGTGGGTGGCCAGATCGGCATGTGGACACTCGTCGGCACTGGAAAATAGCCCCAAAGAGTGGTGACGACAGTGGAAAACCAATTGAGAAAACATCATCACCAATGGCGACTGCGGAGGCACTAGTGATGATAGTGGGTACGGACAGATAGCAAGCCGTGAGGTTATCACGGTCGTACCAATCCGGTGGCCGGGGGGGAGGCAGAGGCTCATCGGCGGCGATTCGAAGTGGTGGCGACATAAAGGTGGAAAATTTCAAAATCATGAAACTCTCGAAATCAATGGGTGAAGATAAAGATGAGTGGATGGCTCAGATCTTTCCATGTGGCATGATCTAGATGTCTGACAACTCATGGCCCAGTAGGTCCCACCTATGGGTATTTGCTCTATAGATATGGATGAAAAGTTTGGATCAAAACCATCCGACCTCGAAACTGACTCGAGTCGTTAAATTAAATCTATAGGCAGGAATTGAGGTAAGAAGAGTAAATGGCCCTCAAAACCCTAAAGCGTATATTAGCCTTGAAAGTCTCCCCAACAAAAGGAAACATGAGATTCAATACGAGAGGGAAACTCAGTCTGTGATATATTAGCCCTTTCAATGTTCTAAAGCGTATCTGCCAAGTGGCATATCGCCTGCATTACCACCTCACCTGTCAACCATCCATGATGTATCCCATGTAGCCCTGGTGGAGTACCATCCAGCCAACTTCACATCACTAGCTTCAGAAAGCTAGAGCTTTGCCCTAATTTGATGTATAAAGTGGATGTCATGAAGTTCGTCGATCGTAGGATGAAGATTCTCAGACGAAACGAAATTACTTTGGTATGAGTGCAATGGACTCAATGAGGAGTTGAAGAGTCTACATGGAAACACAAAGACGAGATCAAGAGGAGATTTCCAGAGTTGTTTGAGCAACCAACTACTTGACAAGGTATTTCAGCTCAATATTTCAGTTTTTATATACAGTGCATGATATTCAAACCTCCTTGATTTAAAATTTTGGCGGCGGAATTTTTATAAGGGAAGGTTGTAAAACCCGTGACTTGAGTCACGGTTTTATACTCGAGAACTAGTTGGTTTGAGTCAAGTCAACTTCACAACACATGTGTTGAGCCGATGCCGGCAGTGTGTTATCAACCATGAGGTCATGTGTACTCAAGTATATAATGATAACGTCGGTAATGCAGTAACAGAATAAGTTATTAAAGAATATAAGAGTGCACCTAGTTTAATTTAAATATAGTAAACCCTAGAATTAGATTTAGGTCGCTCATTGCATTAGGACACATTATTTATTAATTTTGGGTGGGTTAGTAGGTCTAGAACATGTCATTTTATGTTATTGAGTGTATTTTACTTTATGGTATTTTGTCATATTTATTTTATACTCTTTTAAAATTTATTTATTATTTTTAACTAGCGTCTAAGACGAGCAAAATTTTATTTACAAAATTACCCTTATATACTACCCTAATGTTTCTTTCTTCAACCCCTCCCCCCCACCCCCACGGTTTCTTCTCAGCCACCCCAAATCTAATCGCTACCTGACCCTTGCCACCGCCAACCACCGCCCCGGTGGCCTCCCCTTGCCATCGTCGCCACCTCACCCAGCTCTTTCACTCCCTCCTCTCCCTCCCCTTTCTTCATGCTTTCCCTCATGGCCACCCACTGCTACCGCCTTGCAGACACTACTGCTGACCACCAACTCCAGCGATGACCTCCGGCCACCCTCCCTAGCGCCCTCCCCGTCCTTCCTAGACGTGGATGACCACATGCAGGGTGACCCGTGTGAAACAGCGCCGCCGCCTTCATATGCAGTCATCGGTGACTAGCGTCGTTGCCTACCAGTCACGCACCACTGCCACCCTCACCATTGGCTGGACCTCCCTTACACAATCACCTCCTACCCTTTTGCCGATTAGACCTCTCACATCCCCCACACGACCTCCTCTTGCCCTCACCGACCACAACCGCCACTGTTGCCGACGACGGGCCATTGCTGTCGGCCAGTTACAGCTTTGACCACCTCGAGCCACTCCCCCTTGCCGGATTTGCTTGAGGGTCGGTAATCACAACCGCCATCTTCCTCCTCATGGAAACCGTAGTGACGGCTGCCGTCGATGTGTGACTGCTGACTTAGGTACGATTTAATTTCATTTCATTTCATATGATTGATCATTATGATTTTATTATTGATTGAATTGTGTGCTTGATTGAATTGATGCAAATTGTGCATGCCATGTGAATGCTTGTGTTATTGTAATTATAAGAAAATACTTGATTAGTTAATTCAAAATACATACTAGTTGATATTTGTTGTTAATTAATATTAGGTAATTAAACTCGTAAATTATACATATAGTTCTAATGATTAATTTATCATAATTGAGTATTAGTTTGATTATTAGAATCATGATCTTTATTTAGTTAATTGCTATGTTTAATTACATAGTAATAAATTTGTGATGTTAATGGCATGATAATCTAGGAATGTAGATTCATATGATTAAGTTTTAATTGAGGAAATTATTGCATGATAATTGCCCAATTTTGATTAGTGATGACATTTGAATTTAATTGCATTACCATGACATGGAATTAATTACAGGTTTATCATACATATATGACATTATTTATTAGGGTTACCTTACCTTGTTGAGTGTTGCCTGAAATATTGTTATGTTATCTCGCTATCATATAGTTCTATATGATTATATTGTTGACATGATTAGAGATTTTTTGGAATGATCAAGATATATATGATTGTCCTAGTGATGTTTGATTTATCAATTATATCATTCATACATCATTGGGTGTACATGGCCATTAGTATTTAGTTCTGTTTGTGTAGGTTTGATATAGGAGCTCGCCGCATAGGCCAAGACCTTGCTTGGAGTTTTTACCAGGTCCTTTTAGGACTCATATTCTTATTTGTCGATCTCTTCTATTATTGTTTTGGATTGTAATGTGCATGACATGTTAAGTGGTTGATTTACTACTTAACACAGGCCATTTAATGAATAGTTTTCTAGATTAACAACCTTCGAGGATGGGATCCCTTGAATTTGATTTCTGATTTCAAAAAACAAATCCACCACAAAGTTGCCTTCAGGTATACAATATTAATCCCTTCCCAGTCCTATCTATGATTTATTAAGTTTTCAATAAGATAAGAGATGGTAAAGCTGACTCGCACGTACCATAAGTGGGTGCACATGCCGGTCACAGTAGGCTCTAGATTAGTGAGAGGGTTGTTTCATTCCCAAGGGATCCTGACGATTCTACATTTTAAGTTCCTCATACCTAGAGAAATTGTAACGACCAGCCATTTTTCACAATAGTGTGGGCCTACCTCGCCGAGTGTTGCTAAAAATATAATTTCTATTAAAGCAAATAAGTCTAACTCATTAAAATAAATTAAGTTGCTGACAAGACATAAAAGAGTTGTCCCACAGCCTTAGACTGTTTCCCACAGCCACATTTATAACACAAGAAAATAAAAAGGGAAATTCCTCATTATCCTTTTGCCACTTGAGTTGGTAGAAGAACCACCCAGTCTTCCTTTATGCTCTCGTTTCCAAGCTGTTAACCTGCGGAGGCAATTCCGCATTAGTAATTAAAACACTTAGGCCGTATAATTAAATAAAATAAGTCAATATAGTCCCTCTCACTATCTATATTCCTAGTTATTAGGTCCATTCCAACATGTCCGTTACCGGCTGATGGTTCATGCCACCATGTCCGTTGGTCGACCAATGGATCCAGCCACCATGTCTATTATCAGCTGATGGGTCCTACCACCATGTTTAGTTGTTGACCGATAGTTCTTGCCACCGTGTCTATTTATTGACCGATCGATCCAACCACCGTGTCTATTATCGGCTGATGGGTCCTGCCAACATGTCCGGTTGTTGACCGGTTGATCCTGCCACCGTGTGCGCTTATTGACCGATGGATCCTGCCATCGTGTATATTATCGGCTGATGAGTCCTGTCACCATGTCCGGTTGTTGACCAATGGATCCTGCCACCGTGTCTGTTTGTTGACCGATGGATCCAACCACCGTGTCTGTTTGTTGACCGATGGATCCAGCCACCGTGTCTATTATCAGCTGATGGGTCCTGCCACCATTTTTGGTTGTTGACCGATGGATCTTTCCACCGTGTCCATTTATTGACCGATGGATCCAGCCACCGTGTCTATTATTGCCTAATGGGTCCTGCCACCATGTCCGGTTGTTGACCGATAGATCCTGCCACCGTGTCCGTTTGTTGACCGATGGATCCAGCCATCATGTCCATTATTTATTTTGAAGGGTGCTGTCCATGTCAGGCTGAGTCAACTCGTTACCCCAGTTGCACTCGATGCATTGTGGTCGAATTTGGGCTCAGGCCGACCAGATTGCCCAAAAGGAAAAATATAACATTTTAAATAATTATACGAACCTGGTTAGCTTGTACGTAATCCCGCAACTGCAACCACGATCGTAATCTGAACGAGAACATAAAATTATACATGAGTATAATTTTGTTCGCGTAACAATGCATGCAACTAAATGATTAATATCTCTATCTTTATATCAATTCGACAATTTAATAAATATAATAATTATTAAATAATTAACTAAAATAATAATTAAAAAAAATTAACGTAATATATAATCATGTTAACTATGTGAATATGCATGTAAACTAATGTAAAGGCTTTCAAATGACCAAAAACGGTTGAGAAACGGGCGAATACGATCTGAACCAACCTGAACCAAGTTGAACCAGACCAACACGAATTGTCTGAACCAACCCTACTGGAAAATGGGTTTGGTTGGCTGGGTGACCTGAACTGGACATGGTCTGGTGGATGGCGGACTCGACTAGCCAGGTTGACGTGGATGTGAACGGGCGGATAAAAACAGGCAGACGGACCTGAGTACCATTAGTGGCTAAACGGGTCGGCCAGAGCGTCGCCGATTCCCGTCGCCGGAAAGCGTCAATGGCGGCACGGCTAGTGGCGCCGTCAGTCACGATCGAAAGAGAACGTGACGGCGGAGGTATTGGTGGTGACGATTGGTAGAGTCCGGCCATGGCTTGGCCGGAAATCGGCCGAATTAGTGAGTTGTCACCGTCATCGGTGGCGGTGTTGCCAGCGGCGATCACGGCCACGGTGATGATCATGGGTGGTTTCAAAATGTAGATATATATGAGTATAAGCCATTGGGGTGGTCGAACCGGCCGGTGGTGGCTCGTCGGCGCCGGAAAACAACCCAAATAGTGGTGGCGGCGGTAGTCGTGGGAGTTACGACTAGAAAGCTGGCTATGAGGTGGTCATGGTAGTACTGGTCCAGTGGCCGGGGACATGACAGAGACTTGCAGGTGGTGAGTCAAAGTGGAAGCATCATTAACACAAATCATGGATGACGCAAGGAAGGAAGAAGATACTCAAGTGAAGAGAAGCCGGCTCTGGAAGAAGGAGAAGAAAATGAGAATGATACCCCTCTCTATTTATATATAAAAAAATGACAGCTAGGGTTTTGTAAAAATACCCCAACACTGGTATTTTGTTTAACTGGGTAAAGATTAAAATATAATATTTAACCGGATAGAATTAACCGGGTAGCGGTTAAATAATTTAAATGAAAATATTAATTTTCTAACGTTCGATCCTACTGTGTCGATTTTTATTATTATTATTATTATTTTTCCCGGGTCTTCACATAAATGTGGGGTTTACAAGTTAATACAGTGCATGTCTGTACATGTGTCCAAAGAGTACTGAAGGCAACTACGTGATAGTCTAAACATATGGCCAAAGGGTGCTAAAGGTTATTGCTTGATAGTACTTAGTCTTCATGCTTAGGGCCAAGAGATATATGGAGGATCGAAGATAGGATACTGGTATTCCTAAGAGAGGGACAATTAGAAAATGTTGAGAGAGGCATCAAACTAGTTAGTCTAGGATGTTATCCAGACTATAGCTCGATGACTCCTTAGTAGTTACCCCTATGAGAGTTCTGATGAAGTATAGGCATCTTTTGTTTTCATGAGAGTTAGCTCTCATTGATAATTTGATATTAGTTATTTTGTGGACCAATGACAACCATTACTGATGGTTTTCTATTATATATATAAGTAAGCATCAGATACAACAAGATATGTCAGACTTGATGAATGAGTAGTGACATCCTTCCACACACATGCTTGACGAGAGGATGCTTTATTGTTATGCTGGTTCATGTGTAAAACTTTTAATGCAATATGTTGATAATTTTAATTCATGGTTATCTTATTATTTTTTTGTTAATGATGTTTTGATATCAATGATAATGACATTGTTGTGAATGGAGTTAGTAAACTTCTAACCCTATGAATGTGAAATGCAATGTTGTTGTGATATATCTTATTGTTTTTCATATATTTGTGATATGAAGATGGACAGGGTGGTTCTCTTATTGTACTTTTAGGGAAAACTCTGGCCAATTATATACAAAATTTTTATCATATTTAATTTATTGGATTGTAATTTTTGTTGTTATATCATCCACATAATGCCCAGTTAGGTTGTGCATTTTATACATATATATTGGTATTCTTAGGATGCTTAGAATAGATCCATTCCGCTTAAGTTTGGGTCGACTAATTTAATCGAATTTGATAGTTGATTTGGTCTCCCACAACATTTCTAGTTCAGTTTAATAGCGAACTGAATTTAGAGTGTTACAACCTTTTTTGTGATTTGATTATTGACATGGTAGTTCTCTTATGGTACATTTTAAGGAAAACTATGTCTGTTTATTTACAAAATTTTTATCATATTTAATCGAATGGAGTGTGATTTTTGTTGTCATATCATCCTCATAGTATCATGCTAAGTTGTGTATTTTATACATTCATATTAATGTTATTTCATCTTATGACTCTTAAAATAGATCTCTTCCGCTTAAGTTCGAGACGATCAATTTAATTAAATTTGGAATTTAGTTTCGTCTCCTATAATAATTGCAATTTGATTTAATAGTAAACCAGATTTAGGGTGTTAGACAGCCTAGCTATGACACTATTTAAATTTAAAAAATTTAATCATTTATCATAAATTACAACCTGTTTAGAAAGGGGGACAAAACTAATCAATATTTATTGATCCGGTTCGCACACAAGTCCACATAAATATTACGCGCAAGCGAAGCTATCAACTTATTTGCCTTTTGTTAAAAGAAAAAAGAAACTTATTTGCCTTTTTCTTGGAAAAAGCTTAGCTGTTTCCGATGTCGGCAAGCTTAGTGCAATGATCCTTACTTAGAATCCAACAGCTAAGCTTAGTACAAAATAAGTAAGGATCATTGCACTAAGCTTGCCGACATCGGAAACAGCTAAGCTTTTTCCAAGAAAAAGGCA
>JAVDBV010067918.1:0-10878 GCA_032619315.1 Piper longum
AGATAAACATAAATCATATTCTAAAAATAAAATAACAATATAATTATAGTATATAAATACCCAACTAAACACGAGTAGTTATTATATACATTCGTGTTAGTAAACACATAATTAATTAAATAATTTTGCTATAATTCAATAAATAAATAACAATTTGTCAATATTTATTAATCATGAATAATAATAATAATATCATATTTATATAATACAAGAATACATAAATAATATTAATTATTCATGAAGATCTTATTTTGAATATTAAATATACGAATATATGAAGTACATATATATAAATAATAACACGAGTAAGAACATAATTAATCATTAATTAATTAATTAATTAAAATAAATAAACATAAAAGACAATAATATTTATGAATAAATAAATTATCAATTACAATAATTAGTCACATAATCATTTCTCATAATCAACAAATATATAAATAATAATAAATTAATAATTCAAGAATAAATAAATAATTAATAAATAAATAAAAATACTCATAACATCCAAACATGCTAACTAATATGAATATGCATTTTAACTAATGAAAAAGGTTCTCGAATTACCAAAAATGGTCGAAAAATGGCTAAATACGAGCTGAACCGGATCAAATAAGGTTGAACCAAACCAAATCGAATTGTATGAACCAACCTGGCTGGAAATGGGTTGGGTTGGCTAGGTGGACCTGGTTTGGATTGACGGACTCGAACATGGACTGACCAATCGGGTAGACGAACGCGATCACCATCGAGCGGACGCGGTCATGGGCAAACAGAACCGAACGGGTAACGGGGGCGGTGGTGCCCGTCGCCGGAAAACGCCGACGGCGGCGCGGCTGGTGGCGGGAGCGGTCGCGATCGAGAGAGAACATGATAGGGAAGGCGTTGGTGGTGACAACCGGCGGAGTCCGGTGGCCGGAAAACAGTAGTAAACGCCGTGGACTGCCGCCGGGTTTAGCAGCTTCGCCGGCGGCGATCGCGGCCACGGTAGAGGTCGGTGTCGGTCCCAAATTGTAATTTTCGACGAGGGAAAGCCGTGTGAGTGGTTGAATTTGTCAGTGGTGGCTTGCCGAGGCCGGAAAGTGGCCCAAAGCGGTGGCGGTGGCAGTGTTGACCGGCCCCAAAGACTCCTTCACTGACGACGACTACGGCGGCATGGGTCGTCGTGAGAGGTATGGTTGGAAAGATCGCCGCGAGGCGGTCATGGTGGTACCGGTACTCTGGCCGGGGGCGAGGTGGAGACTCACCTGCGGCGAGCCGAAATAGCGCCGGCGTTAACACTCCAAAATCATGGTGGGTTGGGGAAAATATATAGGAAAGCCAGAAGTGACGTAGAGGGCTCAGATCTTGCCACGTGGCACGATCTGAACTTCCAACAACTGTAGTGGGACCCACTTATAGGTATATCTAATATACATATGGACGATAATCTCGAATTGAGTCCGTCCAAAGTCAAATCTTACTCGAGCCTAAAAGTGACTCGATAGACGAGAATTAAAACAAGTATGTTAAATGGACCCCAAGCCTAAAAATTTTAAAAATAATGACTCGTTCCTCGCTGTACAATTTTTTTTTTTAGGAAAATTATAATAATAATTATTGTTGTTATTATTTTCGTGGTTTTTACATTTTACACCATGTTTTAAAAACTCGAAACCCGGATTTGATTCGGCATGTCATAGAGTGGAGGCGGCTCAAAGTTGACTTCAAGTTGATTAGGTAAAACGGTTTTAAGAATTGGTAAAATACGGTGTGTAAGTTTGGGAAGTTGAGAGTAAAAGGGAACTAAGTGACTAAGCATGATCAACCAAATATGTGGAGAAGCGCATATTAAGGCAATATCATGTTATGGTAAATATCTAACCCAGTTGGTAATTACACTAATAACATATAACCCATTTTAAACAAAATATAAGTCAGTAAAATGTTTACTTATGCATTATTTTAAGATGCAAAATTTTAAATATCATGCCAATTACTATATCAATCAACAAAAAAGTACAGGGTATATTTGGTTTAACAAAGTCAAAACTGGGTTTTAAAATTATAAATAAAATATTTAAAATATTTTTTGTGATAAATGCTCTAGGTTGCTTCTTATCTTAGTCTTCCTAACCCATCTTTGTTTGATGAGTTTGTTCTTATTTGACCGTGTTGATCGTATTGGAATATATTTATTTGTCATTTTAAAAGCATTAAATTTATATGAAAAAACTAAAAAAATGATTTAGTTGAAAAAGAAATGATGTTATCTTATCATTTTCCAGCCAATTAAAATAATGTTTGATTATGATCAGATTGGCCAGTTCCTACAAGTCCTGTTCTCATTACCTCAGATTGAGCTAATCATAAGCATTACAAAATCTGCATATTCTCAAGAACAGATATAAAATATACATACTTGAAGATGTATCCTCTGTACCCATCAATCACATTATTTTCATCAGTCAAAGTTGATGAAATAAAGAAGAAAGGCCGAAATGAACAAAGAAGATTGCAACTTTACAGTAAAGAACCACAATGGAGCGGTGGTACTGGGGAAGATAAGAACCATTGAAAGTGCTCAAAACAAAACAAACCCACTTCACTTTTCTTACCTTACATCCGTGTCTATAAGTAATAGATTTGCACACAAGTGCAAACTCCCAAACATTTCTGTTCCAAATCCAACCACACTTTGCTTCTTCTTCACCCTATATCTCCTACCTTTCCTTGTCTGAGTGTGTCTGGCATCCCGCCTTTCTTCCTTGCTTTTACAGTTAACAACCTTTTCTACCCTCTACCTGCTTTTCATTCATATCATTCGGAAGGAAAAAAGGCTTCTTGGAGTGTTTGGGCATGTATGTTGAGATGGGTATCCTGACTCGTCTGATTGGTCTTTATTTCTGGGTGTCGGTGTTCATACACGGGTTGGGTCAGAATGCAGGAGGAAGCCCTGAGATTGTTGTCAACGGAAATGTTTTTGTTAATGGAAGCTCTGTCATTGGGCGCATTGATAGTGATTTTATCTGTGCTACATTGGATTGGTGGCCTCCAGAGAAATGTGATTATGGTACATGCAGTTGGGGCCATGCTTCCCTTCTCAACCTGGTAAGTTATCTCTTCTCCTTCAACTCTTCTGCTGTTCTTTTTTATATGATTCTCAGACCAGAAGCCTTCCCATTTGAGCAAATAGAGAGATGGTTTCAATGGTTGCTCTAATTCTTGTTTGGTTCTCTATTGTTAAGCTTTTTTGACAGAGAATGCTGTATGCTTTTCTTTTTATTATAATTAAACCTTGCTTCTAGTGTTTTTGTTGGATCCTTCTGATTGATATTGTTTGTTTACAACGCTGGGAAGATTTAGATATTTGTTCTCTCTTCCGGGTCAAATCTTGCGCACTTCCTGGTATCTATATATTTGTCTTAATTGTTGTTCTCAATCCTTTTTGCAGGACCTTAACAATACAATTCTGATAAATGCAATCAGAGGTAATTTTGCATTGCTATCCTATCTTGTATCTTCATCATTTACCCATCTGTGCATTTAAGGATTCTGATGCCTGATAATTTCGATTTGGGTTAACAAATTTACAGAATTCTCTCCACTCAAAATTCGTCTCGGTGGTACTCTACAAGATAAGGTTATATATGATGTAGGAGACAGTCATCACCATTGTCCATCTTTCATTAGAAACACCTCACAGATGTTTGGATTTACTGAAGGTTGCCTACCTATGTCTAGATGGGATGAGCTAAATTCCTTCTTCCTGAAGGTCAAGTAAGATCACAATCAATCTAGTTGAAATTCTTAAAGATCATTTTTTATCTTATTAGTATGTATACGACTTTAGGTCAAAATTCGCCTTCTACAGCACAATATTGTCATTTATAATCCATTGTTTTACATCATGATTGTCTTAAATTCTTCACTGGCTGACAATATTTGGTCTTTCTGCGCATTTGTATTTTAGGGCAAAAATTATATTTGGTCTAAATGCACTTAATGGAAGAGTTTCTCTGCCTGATGGATCAATGGGAGGGCCATGGGATTCATCCAATGCTGCTGCACTTATCCGTTATTCTGTCGAAAAGGGATATACCATTCATGGATGGGAGCTTGGTGAGCACGATTTTCATCTCTGTAGCCTAACTTTTGGTGCGATGCTTTAATTGATTGTCAAGGATTCCATACAGAATTGCTTACCAATTATAATAACAGTCAGAAATTTTAGTCTACGCCGTGGCAATTTCTGAATTCATGAAATTCCATGTTTACACCATAAAATCATCTTCTATGCTACCTTATGTGCTCCAAAAATAAGATGATGGCAAAACTAGGTTTTCATGTTGGGCAGGGAATGAATTGTGTGGGAGTGGAGTTGGTACAAGGGTTGGAGCAGCACAGTATGCAAATGATGTTATATCTCTGAAATCAATAGTTCGGCAAATCTACAAAAACAATGAATCGAAGCCATTGGTGCTAGCTCCTGGTGGCTTCTTTGATCCAAAATGGTTTGGGGAGCTAATTCACAGAACATTACCAGACTCATTGGATGTGATTACCCATCACATTTACAACCTTGGTCCAGGTAGAATCATGAAATTTTCTTGCGTTACAGTATGCAAAATCTTGTGTGAAGTCTCAAAACATTGTGAAATTTTCAGGCGTGGATCAGCATCTTGTTGAGAAGATTCTGAATCCAAATTATCTTGATGGCGAGGCATCTACATATCAAAATCTACAAAGCATTCTTGAAGGTAGCACATCGTCTGCTACTGCTTGGGTTGGCGAGGCGGGAGGTGCCTATAACAGTGGCCGCAACCATGTTACCAATGCCTTTGTTTTCAGTTTCTGGTCAGTTATCTTCATTAACAATGAACCAATGTCTTTCCTGAAAGATTTTAGATTGTTGCTTGATCACATTCTTTGGCATGTAGGTACTTGGATCAGCTTGGAATGGCTTCTACTTATGACACGAAAACTTACTGTCGACAAAGCTTAACTGGCGGAAACTATGGATTGCTGGACACTACCACCTTTGCTCCCAATCCAGACTATTACAGGTCAATATTTGCCCTAGTTATCATCGGTGATCCCTCGTTATTGTTAAACCATGATCTGTCCATGCAAATGTTTCTACAATGCTGTTCAAGGACTAGACTATACCTCCTTGTTGCAAACTAGACCTCCTTGGAAGATGGAAGTATCCATTTCAGCTAATTTAACTCACTTCTTGGTTTCATTTCCAGTGCTCTGCTCTGGCATCGGCTAATGGGTAGCAGTGTTCTTTCGGCTAAATTCTTTGGGCCAAACACCTTACGAGTATATGCGCATTGTGCAAAAGAATCGGTATGTTGAAATTAATCCCAATGATTCTGAGTTTAATGAACATATCTACTTTGTTCGCAAATGTTGCAAAATACCCAACAAGCTGGAATGACAAATTTCTGAGGAGTGCTTATGTTTGACTTTGCAGGAAGGAATTGCTGTTCTCTTGATCAATCTTGATGGCAACACAACTTATCACCTTGATATCATGGCCAAGCCATCTTTAAGTGTTATCAGACATTTAAGACACAGACACAGAAAATCAAGAGCTAAGTTCAACAGATTGGCTTCAGAGCACCAAATCAGCTCCCTCTCAAGGGAAGAATACCACCTTAGTCCCAAAGATGGTGATCTTCATAGCCAAACCATGCTTCTGAATGGGAAACCTTTGGATGTAACTCCAGGGGGTGAAATCCCTACTCTTGATCCAATTAAAGTTAACTCCTCGGATCCTATAATTGTTTCTCCCTTTTCTATAACATTTGCTCTGATCCCCCAGATTGATGTTCCAGCTTGTAGGTAGAATTAAATTGAAATTTTTTCCAAAAAAAAAAAGCAAATAAATACACCGAAGCCCCTGGCTCATTGATGTAAGTCAATGCATTTATGTAGTTTTATTTTTATATTTCTTTTTATTTTGCTTGATGACTGTCATTTTTTTAAAGAATAATTATGGATGCTTCATCTTGAAAAAATCAGTTCAGTTTTTTTTTTCTTTTTTCCATGAACATAATTCAATTTCTATGGGTGTTTTAGAATGTGGGCTTCAAGCATAATGACTCATAAAATTAAAATTTGCGTTGATTTAGAATTTTATTATAACAAGAATTTCACCTTTCCAAGAGTATAATACAATTTTTATGAGTGTTCTACAATGGGGCCTTCAAGCACATTGGCGATATTCTTAAAAATACGTTGATTTAGGATTTTTATTATAACACTAAATAACCATATTGCAGTTTTAACAATAACCATAGATTGCTCATGCCATAAACTACTAGATTTGAATACTACACCAAAAAACAATTACAAAGAGAGGCAGACTCAAAAAAAAAAAAGGTCAGAGGCAAAAATTTTAATTTAAAATCTTCAATTATAAATAATTTATAATTCATATAATTACAGAAGACAAATGACAAAAAAATTATGATCCAGCTGCTAACCCACCCTTTATCCTGACAAGAAGCTCACAATGCACAAACATAATTCTATTCATTTGTTCCCTAAATGTAAGAAAATAAACAATTTTCCCTGCTCATGAAATCTGATAACATAATTCTATCAACGAAAATTTCTTATTTCCACTTTAAAAACACTGCAACTTCAATCTTCCACAACGAAGGCTGAAAGCCAGAATCAAAAGATGGGAAAATCGTGTAACAAAGTTAGCCGTGCCATTTACACATCTCATCATGACATCGGCTAAAACTGAAAAAGAACGACGCTTTTTTATTAATTGATCAAAATTACAATATTCTTAATTTCCATCCTTTGGTATACCTCTTACAAGATCCAAAACATGCATTCCATAAATTACAACTACACTAATCTACAGGAACTTCCACTTCCATCTTCAACCCTGAGTGACCAAGAACCTAAAACCAATCCCCAGATCATTAGAAATCATCCACGCACCCAAAAAGTACAGCCAAGGATTGAAAAATACAGAAATTAATGTAATTATACCTTATTGAAGTCATCCAATGTAAGCGAGCACTCCTTGGAATAACCAGCTTCTTCCAAAACATGACATAGAACTTGCTGATAATTAATATCATAGAATTTAAGAACCGCAAATAAGATCACAGTCATCCATTTTATGTGAATAAAAGTTCTAATTAATTCTATTTTAGCAGTCAAGTGAACCATTCAGTCACAGAAAATGTAGTCTTATGAGAATGTATTACTACATATTAAAACAGCTCATCAAATCCAAAGGCCAGATGCGGTGCACAGAAGGATAAATTGATTTCTGCATCAATTATGATGGTAAAAAACAGATAATAAACACATCTTGATGCAAAAGGGAGGGAAAAATACCGCCACAATATAAAGTACCAACCATGCCGAAACAACATTTGACCCTTAAAAATTAACTCCATTTGTGCATATGTGGAGTGTACAAAAGCAGGAGTGCTTGATCTTGATAATATAATCCAAAGCAATAGAACATATAAAGAATGCTTACAGAATATTACCTCTCTCTGTTTTTCAGACATAAAAGATCCTGTCAAGTCACGCAGCACTTCTATCACATCATCAAAAGTCACTTTACCATTGCAATCCGCATCATAAACTTTAAAGATTACTAAAAAAGAAAACCATGTCAACTTAGAATGGGATTTTCATAAAGTAGCCTAATGAACAAACAAAAAGCAATTAAATAAAAAGAGGGATTTTGAACGCTTACATTCAATCTTATGTTGAAGGCTTGCTCGGGAACTGAAGGCTGATAGAAAAGCCACAAAGTCTTTAAAATTCAAACCATCAACCATCCGAAGAAGTCTCTACAAGACATGACATTATGAAAGATAGCAATCAGAATATCAAAATAATCGAAGATGATGACCTAAAACTAAGGTCATCAATTGAATGGACTTCTTCAACATCAGCGTTCCATGCAAATAAGAGAGAACTTGCCAGCCTCACAATCCGAAGCTGCTAATGCTTTTGGGACTTATATAGGCATTTGCCACAAAAAGCAGTAAAATTTTTCCAAGAAAAGAATCGCAATCCACAGCCAGAAAATAGTAAAATCATATCAATAATCAGGATTTTTCGGCTAAAGCACACTAATCCCATACCATACATTTTCCGCTTATATTTTGCACTTTTTGTTGTTTTTGTGTTGTTTTGATTTAAACAAGAGTGGCTTGATTCACTAGAGTAGTCATTTATGAAATGTTATCTGGGCCCAATTAAGCTCAGAATCCCAGTTCAGGAAATTGACACCACATTTAAAATGTTTAGTCAGAAATTTCTCAAAATGTTGCTCAAATAATTTTTTTAGAAACAAAACATAAAAAAATTGTTGAAATTTGAATTAAATTAACACAAATCGCTTGATGGTTGTCTCCGTCAATTTCACACTTCTATTCTGATTTTATAACACCTTACTCTTTACCTTGCCTGTCCTAATTTGTAAAAAAGCATCCTCGGCATAAAATAAGTTCAAAAAATAAAAAGTTGAGAATGCATTTTACCTGGGAAAGGGGGTTCACTGCAAATTCAGGGACCGATAAAAATTCATCTGCCGAAATAAAACCCTTGGCATTTCTATCAAGCTGGCAAAACCTCTGATACAAGGAGACAATTTCTTGCTGCGAAACTGAATTTCAAAATGATAATAATAATAATAAAAAACGATCAGAACAAACTCGAAAACGAGCATAATGAAAAAGCTTTTCCACCAGCTGGTATAATGGGTAAATCAAAACAAGAGACAGAAATTCCCAGCAGATATGCTTACAAAGATTGCTGCAATATTCCTGGACTTCCTCTATATCATATTGTGTAAGCATGGATGAAGCATTCCCCATCACCTGTGCAACCTCCTTTGTCTCAAAATTAGCAATTCAATTCGTAGCACAGCGGATCTAAGACACCGAAAGCAGCAACCCAGCTAAACAAGAGACCAGACATGTTAGTTTTATAGTGGGCAAAAGATTGATTGATTGATTTATTTATTTATTTATTATTATTACCATTAGTTGGAGATAATCCCTAAGAAAGAAAGAAAGAAAGAAACAATGATCAAAGCTTAATACTTCACGAAACAAGATAACAATTTGGCTGCTAGCGTTTTGGAAACAAACCCACATTGGCCCTTCCGATTGGAAAAGTGGAAGAAGAAGAAGAAAAAAAATGCAATCTTTGTCAATATCGAAATTGACTAATTTCGACTGGTCGTGGAGTTCCACGCATTGAAGTGCGTTTTCATATCCTACCCAATTACAACATCGGATTCACCAACTATGTAAGAAACAAAAAAAATTTTAAAAAAAAGATTCCACCTTTACAAATCATATCTACCAACTACTTACGAACCTACCCAAGTCGAAGAAGAAGAAGAAGAAGAAAAGATTGACGCAGTAACCATATCAAAATTCACCAATTTTAACCTTTTTTGAAGGAAATCCGAGAACAACAGAGGAAAGGAGAGTAGGAGGAGAGATGAGGAGTGTCATCGGACCATCACCGGATATAAGAGTAGATGAACGACAGCAACCAGAGGATTGGAAAGAAGCTGGCGAGAAGGAGACCGACGCCGGCGGTGGGGGTGGCCGGCACCGGCGGTGGGGGTGGTCGGCGAGGTGAGGAGAGCGGAGGAGGCCGAATACCGGAAAACTGGAGTTATAACTTATAATGTAGTCCCGATTGGGTACGCCTGAGGTCCACAGATTTCCATCTTCAAACTTTAACCTAAGCCGTCGGATTAGTCGGCTTAGAACGACCCACAAAATTTCTTTAAAAGAAATAACCAACTTAATAGGTGGGAGAGGGAGTGTTTTTTTAGCTTTTTACCAAAAGAAAGAAAAAAATTTCTTATATAACCGGGTGATGTGAAGATTAAAGCAAATTAATAAGATAAAAAATAAATCAAAATATTCAAACTACCCTTAAATCAAAAAAATCTTTAAGAAATTGAATTTTTTTTAAGAGGCTCGTGTGGGCAATAATTCGGCCACCCTTATAAAACCCTCAATATGAGTCAGGGTTTTATAATTAGAACCAATCAGTTCGACTATTATTTTTAATCAAGTCATTTTTAGAATACGCATATTGGGCTGAAGCCGGTCTATATGAGCCATGAGAGTAATGATAACGTCAATATGATGTAGCATAATGAGTTATCAGAATATTGAAGATTATGTCCAATTTTTTTTATTTTTAATAGCCCATAAAATTAGATTTAGGTCGTTTATCTTATTATTTTGAATGGTTTAGTAGTCTTAAAGTATTTCATTCGAATTAGGACTCGATTATTTTATTTTTATACTTTTTAAAATTTATTTATTAGTGTTAACATGAGTAAGTGAGTTAAGTTTAATTTACGAAACTGCCATCACCTAACACCTCCCGATCCTTCCCTTCATCTCGACGATCACCTCACCCGATGCCTCCCCTACCTCACCCCGTCCATAGCGAGTGTCGCCACCAGGTAGTGTTGGCCGTCACCCCGCCATTGCCCTTCCCTTCCTTCCTCCTTCTTCCCTTCTTCCTCCTCATACCCTGTTCGCCGCCGCCACCCTGCTCTGTTTTCGTAGAGAGCCGGCGGCCACCGCTCGGTCAGGCCCTCCCTCGCCAACCTTTCCTTTCCCCTCTTTCCCCCCTTCCCTCTCCTCTACCCAGTCGCCCCTTTCTTCCCTAATTTGGCCGTCGACAACACCTTCACCGGCGACCAATTTCGGCCGGTGGCCCCAACCAGAGTACCTAGCCCCCTCATCCTTCCCTGCCGACCAATTCCCAAGCATGGCAGCCACTCCTCAGCACTGTTCGTCATGGTTGCATGAATCGGAATCGGAATCGGAATCGGTTTTCTAATGAATCGGAATCGGAATCGGA
>JAVDBV010067999.1:0-10628 GCA_032619315.1 Piper longum
CACGTGTTCTGAAATACATTCGACTCGAACCGACGGCTGAACCGATCGGCTAACGACTATAAAACCGGTGACTCGAATCACGGGTTTTATATTAAATGTTGTTTTTATTTAAAATTTTTATGAAGATAGACTTGCGTGGGTTATTTAATGATGGTTGCATTTGCTTTATTTTTCCATACTAGTTTATCACCTCTTGAGGTGACTCTTGTTTTGCCTACGATTGGTGTGGATGATGAAGTCATGGAGGTGAAAATGGAGGGGACAAGACTAGCCAAGGTGATAAAAGATAGTTATATAGGAAGAATGAAGAGAGGACGAAGTGGGGGACTCATTCCTACCATTGTTGAATTTATGTTACGTTATTGGAAATCATTAATGATATATAGGTTCTATTGTATATTGAAATGACAATGCTAGACATGGAGAGGAATAGGAGAATGAAATGGTAGAAAAGGAAGCAGAAGATCCTATCAAACATAGAGAGGAGGACTCGAGAAGGTAATTATATTGTTAGGTAGTATTGTGGCATGTCACTAGTGACGTAATATACTTATACTATATTTCATATGATAGTGTTGAAGATCCTCATGATAGGGCAATCGAAGGTGAAGACAATATGGTTAGACATCATTGAAGAATGGAACAAGAAGAGGTGGGACGCATTCCTTGGAATGATGTAGGCTTATGTAGCTCGTGAAGCAAGGTACGTACAGTTTGAAATTATTGATGAAATTGTTTTCCTTTATGAGATGTAATAAATGACGTGTGAGTTTTGTTTTCTACTCATATGGCAGTGACAGGCAAAAAGACAACCACAATAATGAAGTTTAGGAAAGGATAGCAGGCGATCATCATCCTAAAATCAACGAATGGGATGCATATTTTTTTGTTATTTCATTAGTGATATAATGTAAGAGTAAAATAATTCGTTGACGACATTGTGCAGAAATTGTGCATTAGTGGAAGTCCGTGATAAAATGGATGAACATACGAATGTAGGTGTAGTGGCAAATGACAATATTGAGGATGGAATTTCCAAGCTAGATGCTGCCGATGACAACCTGGACATGGAGTGGGGCCCAAAAGACTTTGGGCTTGATGAGGAGACAGATGATGATGAACTGTGGGATAGAGATGATGAAGTGTTTGCTGATGACAAACTTACGAGCGTAGTTGATGTCAAGGAAACTCATTGAGGCTGAGCAGAATTGGGAAAAGGTGTTTAATTCAATCCCGTGCCCGCCAATTGATATCATGGACAAAAGGAATACTAGTGAAGGTCTGTAAGAGCCACAAGTTGTTGAAAAATTTGTGTTGGGAACATAATTCAAGTTGATGGCTGACTTGAGGATAACCCCTAAGTGACACAGTCATTAAGAGCCATTATGATATACAGAAGTTTGAGGCAAAGAAGTGAATATATTTGGCAAATTGTGTGATATATGGGTCTTCGTAGAAGGTTCACACTATTTTTGTAATTGGTTGGGTGTAATATCTAAGAATTTTAATTGTTTTTATTTTTATTTTATAGGTTTGGTTTTTGCGTAGAACCGATGGGTGTGGGTAGCTAGAGGCACGACGACGCCGTCCCTTTGACCCAGCAGCCCAGGGCCGTCAGGGATGTGAGGGCTGCCTTGAATTTCCTTCCCTTCGTTCGCCCACCTTACCCAAACTCTGGCTTTTCATCATGGATGGCTTCCAGATTATTTTCAGTTTAATCCTTTTCTTTTCTTGTTGATTATAGACTTTAGTTCCATGATTAACAAGCTTATTATCAATTATAAATATGCATGTATGAAAATTACGAAGAAGAAGAAGAAAGAAAAAATACCCAAGCAAGGAGAAAGCCGACATCTGTCAAAATGAAATAATATGAATGTTGCCCCCCTTCTCCTTATATAATGAAATGATGGCTCGGGTATGTGAAAACACTTTGACAGTGTTTCCCTTAGCCGGGTAAACGGGTAATTTATACGGTTCACTTAGCCGGGTAAACGGGTAATTTATACGGTTCACTTAACCGGATAAACGGGTAGATAATATGGTTTACTTAATTGGTTAAATGATACTTAACCGATTAAATAATACCTTACACTTGACCGGGTAATTAATAATTAACCACGCGATGGGTAAATAATTTAAATAGAAATATTAATTTTCAAATTTTTGATCCTACCGCATCGATTTTTTTTTTCGGGTCTTTACAGAGAGCTGTGGGAACAATTCTTGTCGACGAATGCTACTTGGGTGGCAAGAGACTGTGAGAAGAAATTGAGATAGACAGGCATAGTTCTGGACTATGTCAAGGAGTTTAGCTTGTGTCTCCTAGACATCAAGAATATCTCTGAGAAGGACAACTTATTTAACTTTGTTACAGGTTTGCAGCCATGGGTAGAAATGGAGGTCAAGAGGCAGAGGGTACAAGACTTGCTGGCGGCGATGGTAGTTACAGATGCTTTGGTGGATTTCAAATCCATATCAGGTGCCAAAAGTGATGACCCAACCAGGAAACCAAAGGCAGACCGAGACAACCAACATGAGAGCAAGGCAAGGTCCAAGACGAAAAGGAAGAAGAGGAACAACTTTGATTTTCAGCCAGGTGACAACAGTTGGGGTGCTGAGGTGAAGACCACCGGATGTTCTTGTGCAATGGACCTCATCGGGTGAAGGATTGTCCAAGTAAGGGCAACGTCAGTGCTATGGTAGAAGCTGCAGACAATGATCTGGGGGAAGAGGTCCTTTTACTCAAGCATCTAACCTTCAGATACTCGGGGAGGTTATAGCTGGACATGAAGTTGCAGGGATAGCTGATTTGATGTACGTGCCAAGTGTAGTGAATTGGAAGTCAGTTTCAGCCTTAATAGACATAGGTGCGACACATAGTCTTGTTTGCAAGGGGATGGCATTGGAATTAGTGTTGAAGACTGGAATCAACACAAGTAAGATAAAGGTAGTAAACTTGCAGGCTAGACAAGTTGATGGGATTTCCAAAGACATGAGGATCAGCCTAGGATATTATGATGGCCAGGTGGATCTCTTAGTCATTGAGATGGATGACTTCGATTTGATCCTCGGCAATGCATTCATGAGGACTGCTAGAGTGGGAGTTTTCCCACAACTCGGAGGGTTTCTGATCATGGATAAGGCGGGAGCTTGCTTTGTCCGTGGCCAAGGGAGACCTTCTGGGGTGAAGGACGTTGCTGGTAAAGGAAAACAACTGGCAGCCATGTGGCTTGCTAGCGGGAACAAGCATGGTGCCTTGACGGATCTTACTGAGGAGGTGCTGATTCAACCGGACAAGTTGGTGATAAGGCTGGAAGTAGGGTTGCGGGAGGATCATTCTAGTGTAATGCCTGACGAGTGGGAGAACTTGTCACTTCCCGAGAGTTTGATCAAATACCAGATCAAAGTGGTGCAAGGGGAGAGTTCACCAATGGAGGCGTCATGGAAAATGCCACCAGTTGTGGTGTTAGGGAGGATGCCACCAAGTGAATTCACAGAATTGGAAATCCAACTGGTAGAGATGTTGGAGTTGGGAAGGTTCAGCCATCAAGGGGTACGCCTACTGTAATCCCGGGGGATCGAATGAGGTAACCGTTATGAACCAGTACCATGTTTCTATTATTGCTGATTTACGTAATAGTCTTGGTCGAGCTAGAGGCATCACCAAGGGGGACCTGAACTCGAGATGTTGGCAAGTCCGGGTGCAGATGGATGACATACGAAGGGAGTCTGTAGAGGAACACCAGGGTCAGAAGAGGTAGGTTGTAGGTCAGTTCAGAAGACATCAGTTGTGGTGTGAATTCAGCCGAACGAAGGGGAATTTCTGTAACGACCCGCCATTTTTCACAATATTGTGGGCCTTGCTGGCCACGTGTTACTCAAAATTTAACAAAACCAACCCTGTAATGACCAGCCCTAACCGGACCAGGTGTTACTTAATATGTTACATGAATAATAATAACATAAATAAGTCTAGCATTTCTACCTTAACAAAAGGTCAAATGTATCATATGGCAATGTATGAAATATCTATCCTACAGTCTCGGACCATTTCCCATAGCCACATTTATAACTCAAATAAAATAAAAAAGAAGTCCGCCTATTATCTACTCGCCACCTGAGTTGGTTGAAGAACCACCCAGTCGTCTCTTAGTCTTTAGTTCCAGCTACTAACCTGTGGAGGCAATTCCGCGTTAGTGATTAAAACAGTAAGCCATATAATTAAATAAAAGAAGTCCATAAATTCCCTATCACTATCTATATTATTAGCTGTTGGGTCCATTCCAACATGTCCATTTATTGGCTGATGTTCTGTCCATCATATCTATTAGTTGGCTGGCGAGTCCAATCCGCCATGTCTGTAATTAGTTGGCGAGTCCAATCCACCATGTCCAATTTATTTGCTGATGAGTCAGACCATCACGTCCATTAGTTGGCTGGCCAGTCCAATCCGCCATGTCCATCTATCGGCTGATGGTTTGGTCCATCATGTCCATTACCAGTTGGTGAGTCTAATCTGCCATGTCCGTTATCGACTGGTGAGTCGAACCCACCATGTCTATAATTGGCTGGCGAGTCCAATCCGCCATGTCCAATTTATTGGCTAATGAGTCAGTCCATCACCGGTGGTCGTGGAAGTTACAATTGGAAAGCTAGCCATGAGGTGGTCATGGGGGTACCGGTCTGGTGGCCGGGGACAAGGCAGAGACTCGACGGCGGGGAGTCAAAGTGGCAGCATGGTTAACACATATCATGACGCGAGCAAGGAGGAAGATAACCAAGTGAAGAAGAATCCGGCTCCGGAGGAGGAAGAAGAAAATGAGAATGATGCCCCCTCTTTATTTATATAATGAAATGACTTCTACGGTTTTGTAAAAATACCCCAACACCTATATTTCGTTTAACCAGGTAACCGGGTAAAGATTAAAATATAATATTTAACCGGGTAGATTTAACCGGGTAGCGGGTAAATAATTTAAATGGAAATATTAATTAATTTTTTTCAATGTCTGATCCTACCGCGTCGGGTTTTTTTTTTCGGGTCTTTACAATTTCCTAGGGCACAGAGATGGCCAGGTGCGAGAAGAATCTGAGGGCTGAACTATTGCCGAGTGGCTGGAACCGATAGAGATAACAGGAGGAAGTTTCTTATGAGAGGCTAGTAAGAAGCTCGCACACAGAGTCAGCTCTGTGGAGTCATCAGTGACTAACGGGTTGCACTATGGGCAGTCAGGTGCGTGGTTGAGGCCATGCAGGGTAGTTTTTGAACTGCTGAAAACTACTAGATCATCGGAGCCAATATCGGGATTGCCAGATCTCGATCAGCTAGGAGTTTACTTGTCAGGGTCGGAGTTCCTTGTCGGGGAGGACAAGGTATCGACTACCTTCCTGAGGACCCAAGGGAGGTTAGTACCAAAACCAGAAAGGTGGCCGGAGTTGCTACTAGGGTAGGTTTTGGGGATAGATTCAGAGGACAAGAAAAGGGCTGACGGAATCAGTAGAGACCTGGTTCCAATGTGTTGGTTAGACGATCATGAGTTGGTCTATGCTGATAAGTGTTGGCTGTATTTTCCTATCAGTGGGCTACTATGAAAGCTCAAGGAGGAAAAGTCCCAGGATACCCGAGGGGATGAACATCGCGGTGAAAACCAGATGTGTGCTCTCATAATACGAGTGCGCTATCGGTTGGGTACGAGGACTGATAGTGGAGTTTTCGTGAAGTCCAGGTTGAGGGAATCACAGGGCAAGGTGGATGGATGGTCAAAAGATGAGTTGCTGCAAGTTCAACCTACACCGAAGAGATTAGGGAGGTTAATCTAATATTTACCACACATTCCGTCTAGGTGATCTCGACATCTCAAATAGCTCCGTCGGAGCTAATCAAATCCATCCAATAAGACATGTCTCAAGTTTTCTAGACCTAAAGTTGCTATGCCGAAATAATCCCCTAAGGCTATTTAATCAAGTTACCGGTCTTGATAAATGATTTTCATGAGGCTACCAATATCTCATCACTGATCAGCATGGTAGTTATCTCAAGTTGAATTGCCAAACACATCAGAACATTTTAATGCGTCAAGTTTACTTCAAGTGTGAGGGTTGATTATGACAATCGGTCATAATACATATATCTCACACTCGATAATTGCAAGTTGTTACTTAATTTGCTTGGTGCAACTTAGGATCTCAGGAATGGAATAAGATCATAAACAAGTTGTGCTATTAATTTTACAATTGCTTTTCCTGTCTATTGCATGTCATATCATTTGCTGCATTTAAGGCTGTTTTCATATCATTGCACACATGCATCATACAAGATTGTGTAGCAGTCGACATCTCTAGGCCATTTGGAGTTGGGCTTGTGGCTGTAGGTCATGGAGCTCATTTCTCAAGACTGTTAGGACTCTCTTCAGTTATATCTATTGCTTGGCTGATGGGATTTTATTTCACATCATAGGATGTAGATATTGGAGTTTTATCGGGTCCCACTACCTACAAACCATTTAGTTGAATTTTCAGATTAACAAAACCATAAAGTTAAGATCCCTTATTGAGTTTTCAAAATCAAAAGATCCAAATCACAAGTCAAATTCTAGTGCTATTTGATAAATTGTCCCAAGGCTATATATAAGTATAATTTCAGATTTTGATATGCACGTGAGATGGATGGGAGCGTGAAGTCACGGGCCCAGTCGTTACCTACCTGTGGCTCTTGGTTGACAGTTAAATTTTTTTGTTATGACTTCAGCTTATTACCTGCTAGTAGTGTTTATTTACAACATTTGTACGCCTTTGTTGACTATATTTGGCTCATACAATATTGTAGTGATTATCAGCAATGACCTATAGGCCATATTGCCGGCATGCACCATTAGTTATTTGTTGGCTCGAGGCAACTTGTAATATGGTGGCATGCCGGTAATATGGCCATATTACGCAAGGAAGTCACTACACTACCATCACAGGCTAGACCGTGTTCCTCCTCAATACTGCAAAGATGAGCCCAGAATGGGATGTTGAATTTATCCCAGATTAGTCGTAGATGATCTTCGTGATTTCTATATAAGCTAATGAAAAAGCCTAATTCTTTGAGTTAACCTTTTGGATTAAGAGACGCACGTGATACATATTACAAGTATCTTTTGGGGGCCCAAAGGACCCAACAGTGGTATCAGAGTTTGGTTGGGGTTCATATGGCCCAGGAAGTGGTATCAGAGACATGTTAAATATTGAGAAATTTGGTATTTGCCCATGCTGATTGTCGAAGCTTCCTTCATATGTTCTAATGATGATTTAAAGGGAGTTTGTCAAGTGGGTGTCGTCAAGTGGGCGCCGTCTGATTTAAAGAGGGTTTGTCAAATTCTAATGGTTTCGAGGAGTCATTAGGTTTATCCCACATCGGTCGTGGATAATCATGGTGATTTGTATATAGGCTAATAAGAAAGCCTTATTTTTTGAGTTAACTTTTAAATTAAGAGAGGCCCGTGACACGTATTGCAAGTCTCTTTTGGGGGCCCAAAGGGCCCAACAGTGGTATGAGAGTTTGGTTGAGGCCAAGGGGTCCAAGATGGGGCACAAGGATGATCACGAGATGGGCCCAAAGGGCACAAAGATGAGGAGATCAGGTAGATAGGCAAGGAGTAGAGGCAAACCTGCCAGGACATAAGCACCTTGCTGGAGATGGTGACGGACATGGCAGTGGCGGTGGCCTGTCTATAGAAGAGGTTGAGGAAGGAGAATCTGCCAACTACAGTAAACCAGGTCAGAGTTCCACCTCTCCACCACCGTTGTTTGCCGAGCAGCCAGTCAGCCAGTATGTGATACCACTAGCAAGTAGTTTTGAATGCCAGTCCCGCCGGAGCTAGTAGTGGGATAATTTGCAATGCCACCTGCAATTGAGCAGTACACGATTCAGCCATCATGGATGCCAGGTGTGCCGACTATCTGGACTCCGGGGATGCCAGTAAGGGCTCCTCCTCAGAGACAGTACAGTGAGCAGGGTTGGGCTGACAGTCCGCAACATTATGAGTAGGTTGAGGTCCGGATATTAGGATCCCGTCCCCAATGATGCACTGAAATGAGATGCGAATCGCTTCCTACAAATAGAGGCAGTGCTTTCATTGGAGGCACTGATCCCGAGGTAGCAATCATTTGGTTTGATGACAAGGAGGTTGTGCTGCTAGAGCACATGGGTTGCCTGCTATTGTTGTTGGGGAGAGTAGCAGTTGGAGCCATCAGTCGGACATGGTGGCGATTGGTTCTTTCAGGTTATTTGGGGGACGGTCTTTTTTAGCAGATTGCATGGGAGGAGTTCTATGAAGTATTCTGGAACCAATTCTCCTTTGTAACCATGGTTGAAGAGAAGATGGAGTTCATGGCACTATAGGAGAGAGACATGACCGTGAAAGAGTATCACACCTGTTTCCTTGCCTGGGAGAGGTATGCTCCTGGCTCGTTCCAGACTGAGAGACAAGGAGCTGCCAGATTTGTCGGACTATTGAGAACAAGCATCAGATCCACCATACCCGGAGCTGCCCCTTGTCCTGACCAGGAGAGGCCAGACAGGCAATGCTTTGGTTTGTAGATGCAATCCAGGGGCAGCCAGCTCAGTAGGCTGCTAGACAGCTCCAAGCTTCGCAGTATTAGCAGAGAGCACCACAACATGGTGGACAGGATCATCCAATTTGCCCTACTTGTCAGTGGAGACACCCGGGACAGTGAATGAGGGATAGTGGTGCATGCTTCAGACGTGGTGAGTTTGGTCACTGAGTCGCCTTATGTCCACGTCAAGCCAAGCAGTAGCAGCCATATCAGTATCAGTACAACCCATACCACAATAGTATTAGCAAACCTACCAATTGAGGCCTCAGAAAGTATCAGTTCAGGCCACAACGACAGTATCAGCAACGACCACCTCAGCGGGCTTAGGGAGTACTGCTTGCTCCAGCGCAACATCCTCTTTTCTCCTCACCTCCACCTCTGTGGTAGCGGCAGGGATAGTAGCGTTGGGGTAGACATCAGCAACGTGGCCAGCTGGGTCATCAGAGATTGGGTGTATGATAACTCTGTAACAGAGTTATTATTCTTTGAATTTCATATTATGGTTTGACATATTTCGAGTTTCAATTTTATTATTTTAAGAGTATATTATTTATTATTAATAGTGCGAGAAATCATTATGATTTTGGTGTAAAAAGTTCTAATCAATATTGTTCCATTTAGGCATAAGAGTTTAGAGACGACCCGGAATCAATTCGGGGCAAAATCGGGCCAGATGGCATGTATCTACTATAGCAATACCGAAAGATTTGATTAATAAAAATTTGCGGGCAATGTTGCGACCGAGTACTGTAGCGACCGGGCACTTAGCATTGTGGAGCCCACTTGAAATATTTAGCTATTTCATTTATAAACTGATTCAGGGTTTTATTTAGAGGGAGAACAACAACTCTTAACACCAGAGAGACAATGTGAAAGAGAGAAGGAAGACGAAGAAGTTTGGTTATAAGAAGACGCTTTCTCTAAAAGAGTTTTTTTTTTATTTTGATTTATTTTTATTTGTAATTAAATAATGTTATTTGTAATGACCCGTTATTTTTCACAATATTTTGGGTCTCGCTAGCTAGGGTGTTATTCAAAATTTAACAAAACCAACCCTATAACGACCAGCCTTAACCGGACCGAGTGTTACTTAAAATGGTACATGAATAATATTAAAATAAATAAGTCTAGTATTTCTAACTTATAAAAAGAACTTATTTTTCATATGAAAATGTATAAAATAATTATCCCACAGTCTTGGACCGTTTCCCATAGCCACATTTATAACACAAGGAAAGTAAAAATAAGAAGTCTGCCACTTGAGTTGGTAGAAGAACCATCCAGTCATCTCTTAGTCTTTAGTTCCAACTGCTAACTTGCGGAGGCAATTCTGCATTAGTGTTTAAAACACCAAGCTGTATAATTAAATAAAACAAGTCTATAAACTCCATATCAATATCTATATTATTGGCTAGCGAGTCCAATCTACCATGTCCATTTATTTGCAGATGGTTCTGTAACACCCCAATTTCGGTTCACTTAAGAACCGAATCAGAAATGTTGTGATCGAGCCGAGTCATGTTTAAAGCTGATAGTCGATACGACTCGATTGATTAAATAGATCGAAATAACCCTCTTAGTGTCATGAGAATGGAAGACATTGTAAAATAAACATCATGTAACACCCCAATTTCGGTTCACTTAAGAACCGGATCAGAAATGTTACGATCGAGTCGAGACACGTTTAATATTATTAGTCCGTGAGACTCGATCCATTAAATAGATCGAAATAACCCTCTTGGTGTCATGAGAATGGAAGACATTGTTAAATAAACATCAAAATACATCAAATATAAATAAATGCAAGAAAGAAAATCTTATGTTCAACTCAAGTGTGTGTAGGATTTATCTGTCCTTCCGCCGAAGTCGATACAGGATTTGCGAGACCTACATATATTATAAGAAAACCGTCAATAACGAATGTTACTGGTCCGAAAAATAACTAATACAATCTGGCAAATGGGTATTCCATTACCCACGAAAACATATAAAACTTCAAGAATGCCTCACACAGGGCAGTAAGC
>JAVDBV010068003.1:0-31321 GCA_032619315.1 Piper longum
AAATGCCCTTATATTACGAAAATACCCTTATTTTTATATTAAATAAAGTATTTATGCAGGGGTAAAATGGGAATTAAAATTTGACAATGACCAAAATGCCCTTATATTACGAAAATACCCTTAATTTTATATTAAATAAATTATTTATGAATGGGTAAAATGGGAATTTATGCAGTGACGGAGTGGAGGGGAGGGAGAGGGTGGCATTCTCGTAATTAAAAATTGACTCGAGTCCGACTCGAATATAAAATAATAATTAATTCAAAATAATTTTAAAAAAATCCAAAAAATATTAAAAAATATAATAAACTATAATACACATAATAATATAAAAATAACATCAACATATGATTTTTATATATTTATATTATAAATTGTCAATATATATTTTTTTAAAACCGATTCGGACCGATTCCGATTCCGATTCAGACCGATTCGTGACCGATTCAAAAAAACCGATTTTTGGCCGATTTAGACCGATTCCGATTCCGATTCCGATTCATTTGAAAACCGATTCCGATTCCGATTCCGATTCATGCAACCATGCTTACACTCAATATATGTTCTACTTGAGCTCCAAAATGTTTATATTATGATTTTCATGTGATTATAACCGTGACAGAAACCGTAACAAAATGGCTCCCGAATGCATCTGCCTTTCTGAAATGGCTCCAGTTATTCACTCACGGAAGATTTACAATGACGCTCAAGTTTATTATGCTGCAAATGCACCTGGGTCTTTGCATGTTCATAAGTAGATCGGTAAAAATATTATTTACAAATACCTACTTAATAAAATCTTAATGATGCCTACTAACGTATAAGCCTCAAAATCCCAAAGCAAATTTATGGTCTATCTAACTTGGACATGTTTAAATTTTCCTTCATTTTAACTTATTTATTCTGACAAAGATTTTAGTTTTCACATAGTAAAATGTAATTTTTGGAAAGTAGTTAATAAAGTACATAACCATAAGAAAAAAGTCTCTACATTATACATGTTACTATTTTTCAGCCGAGAAAATGAATCAATTTCTTCCTTCCCACACCTTGTACTAGCGACTAAATGTCAAGATTGAACGTTGACTTTCCTTAATGGTTGTCGTTGTTGTCTTACTTATCACTTACACCAAACATTTTGTTTACAGGTGGCCTTTCGCTTGCCATGTGGCCCTTTAAGTAGGCTGCCTGTGCACAGTCCATTTGATTTCTTTACCACTTACGTGTGACACTTCTTTCTTTTTCAACTTCTTTCAAATGTAATTGGGGCTTACTTATCCGGCCTTTGTTCAGCTGACTTGTGGGTTTAACACCACAAGTCCCACAAGTGCTGCACGCACCTTGTGCAACTGCCTGATAAGTGGTATAATGAAACTCTGGGTTGAGAGAGTGAAGTTTAAGAATTTGGGTTTGATATAAGAAGAGGTATTCTTTATGATGATGATATTCATTTTACATAATGCTAACATTTCAATTTTTGGTCAACATGCTCCTTAATAGTAATCCACAAAACTCTATTATTGGAAGTGTACTTGAGCAAGCCAACTTGTGTTGACTGAGATAGGGATTCATTTGAAAAAAAAAGGTGAATAATCGGCCCCCTAATGATATTATTAATATATGAACCTTTCTACCATCATTATTGTTTTCTGTTTCAGCTCAGACAAGCTTGATGGGCTGGGAGTATGAATGGGGCACACGTTCCTAATATCTAACCAATGAATCATTTTTTTGTGAACCTCCTGGTTCAAAGGCCCGCCAATGTTTTTCGCATTTCATTCTTCTCATTAATTGGTAGCCATAATATGGGGACAAGTTACATCAAACATCTTCTCAACTCTATGAAATCACAAATGTGCATATTTGAATTCACTGAATAAATGGATAGAGATGCTTTCATATATATATATATATATATAACCACAAAACTAGGCAACATAACTTTAAAAAAAAAACTAAATTTGCACTTATAATTTAATTATATGTAGATGGAGATTTATCATAAATTCGACATTAACTTTGACGGTTTAAGATGTTTGGGAAAATAATTAGCTTTAAGGTATGGTTCCAATATTTATAAATAAGATATAGACATGATAGCATACACAAAACTATACCATAGTATTTTTGAAATTTTGAACTCAACGAGTGCTGACATATCGTATATGATAATTAGGTCTTAGAACAGCCTCCTAGGTTGTAAGGACAAAAACAACAAAATAACACTTTATATTTGTGGAACAATAGACTAGATTAAATAACAAATATATCTATACCTGTATATATAATTATATAAATGAGTAGTGTTATATAAACATAAAAACACACTTTTATTTTTGTTATGTTAGTCCTCTTTAAACTTCCGGAGTTGTGATATTTAGCAGTCATATATATATATATAAAATGTGAGCTTTCGCGCAGCAGTTGAGTACAAAGAGCATTCTTCTACATTACATATATTAGCTTATCTATAGAAGAGTCCTCCCTCCAACATACAAGCGTTTATTCAATTTGAAATTTCACAATTATTTATTATGAGTGTACGACAATTTTCTTTGGATGTGATTGGGAAACCTTACTGTCTAACCTTACAGAGCAAATTCTTTCTCTGTGAAATTTAGGCTGAATTGCATAAGTGTTTCAAAGATGGATAATTCTAAAAAAAAAAGAAGAAAAGATACATTATCCTATTTTTTTAAAAAAAGTATTCATCTTTTTTCCCAAGGCAATGGAAAGAATTATTTATATATAAGATTTCTATTTGCCAACGAGACGTCAAGCAAAGGAAAGATGGATAATCCTATTTTAAACCCTATTTGCCCACTTCTCCGGACTACAGTCAACCACTTCCCCATAAATAGTAATACTCTCATTGACCTTATACATGTGCGTGAGTGAGAAATATTGTTTGATTTTACACCCTTTGCATTGGCATTGAACCTCAAGCTCATTTTATTTTTTACAAGGTCAGAATTAGAAACTACCATCTTTATATTTTGCCAACGGCTCTTCCTAAAACATTTAATTCGCACTTCGATAATTAATAATGAGCTAATGAATACTTCAATAAGATTAATTAATAATTGATTGAGCTTTATTTTTAATATATAAGTATATATATAACAAATTATTGAAATAATTATTGGGTTTATTCCACATCGGTTGTATATAATGTTGGTGAATTGTATTCATTTGAATTAATAGAGGTATGTGACATCTATTACAAATCTTTTTTAGGGGCCCATTAAGTCTAATAATGGTATCAGAGTTATATTAATTTTGGTATTTGTCTACACCGATTATGAATAGTTCATTTAGATTTAAGGGTACGAAGATAGTTTTAAGAATGCCGGAGGAGAGTTGTTAAGTATATCCTATATCGATTATATATGATATTGACAAGTTATATATAGGTAAGTTGTATATAAAATAATAGGAAAGCCTTATAACAATGCATGGTAATATTTGTAACGCAAGACATATGGATAAAGAAGACAAGCATTATATACTAATCAACGCCACCACAGCAAGGAGACAGCTGCCCAAGGCCTACAACCAAACATTCAAGTAAAAAAACATAAAGGCCACCCCCGTGTGCATGGTTGTTGCTCCTTAAATGTTCGTCCTTCTCTCTACCTTTGCCATCTTCCTACACCAAATGCTGTTGGAAGTATGTTGTTGCATGGCCAATTCGAAACCACCATTGGTCATTATCATCATCTTCTTCCTCTTTCTTGGCTTTTTTTGGCCATTAAATAGTTGAGACAGACTCCCCAACTACTTTGCCGACGGTGTATATTCAAAGCAGTATTTGTCATTGAGGTGTAACAAATTAATGGGCACCCTGCAGTTGAGTAAATTGTAGACATGGCTTAACGAGGCATGGAGTAACTCAAGAAAAAATGCAATCACGTATCTTAAAACATATTATTTTTTTTCAAATCGGCTAAATTAATATTTTAAATAATATAAAATATATATTTATTAATTTTAAATATCACAAAAAATAATATATACTAATTTTATATAATTTTTTATTAATTAATAAATTAAAAATATAATATAAATGACTCCAAGTCAGATTCGACTCACTCCATGGCAATGTTGATTGAGTCAGAGTCCGGCCCAAAATTTTAAACTATAGTACAAAAAGTCTGTAATATAACTAAATGCATGGCTTGAGTTCATCCGTTCAAAATTATAGTTAGCCAATAATGTAGCTTGTTTTAGATGGGAAACTATCTTCAATTAAATTCCGCCATTATGCATCGGCTAAGACTTTCTCCTAACAGATATTAGCGTAGAATTATCCTTATTTGATTTTAAAATATTACACATTGTCTGGACTCTATTCATGATGTAAAAAGGGGGATTGGACGTTGAGACACGTCTAAGTTGGATCTAGGTCTATTTATTAATTTATCTTATAAATATTTTATTACAAAAGTGAATTAATTGTGTACTTATCTCATTAGACATGAAATTGATTAAATAAGAGTATTTCTACCACAATTAAGTAGAGATGACAAATTCTGAAGACTCTGATAATGCTTGTGGAATTTATATTGATGAACTCTGGCTAAAGTAGCATGGAGTCAAGCAATTTGGAATCTTATCAAATTGAAGCACCTAATTCTTAGTTTAATTCAATGGTGATTATACATTAGCTTCTTAAGCATTATGGTTCACTCTTTTCTTTTTCTTTTTTTCTTTCCTTTCTTTTTGAGTTCAAATATTTTATTGATTGTGTTTATAATGCATATTTGTACCAGAATTTGGATGGGAGTCTAGAATAGACATGGCTCCAGTTAGGCACATTGGTGCTAATCCAATTAATTTAGCCCTTGTGTACTTATAATCAAATCTTTTAGAGTTGAATTTCCCTTTTTTAGGCTAACAATATTAGACAATCAGCCTTAATCTTTGTATTGGCATACAATGTGGCCACATTACATTTTCAAGTTAGAACAAACTTTAATATCTTCCATAACAAAAAAACATGAATTGTCACCTCAACTAGTCACGAAGAATTGTCCTAGAGTTTGATATGACATGAACCTAGCTCTGTGAAGGCTTACTCATGCAAGGAACTATTTTGGACCACCCTGACTAGGTCACACATCAAATGACTATCAGAAAGATAAGAGCCAGGCAAGCAATCACAAGATGATAGGAAATGAAGATGCCACATGGCAAGCTGGACAGCTTCACAAGGTAGAGTCTTCTTCATTGACCAGTATGTGGATTGGAAGAGAGGAAGGGATGAGGTACAGAATGTCTTTATTCATTAATAAGTAATCATATCCCTAACATATAAGGATTGGTAGCCTTTTGGTAGATAAATGTCTCTATCCTTCATTATACCTGTGCTCTTTGGTATAAAGTTACTAGGACGGGGACATTAATTTGGTGAATCGACATTAGGTTCATACTATCATATTAGTCTATTTTGGGGGAAAAACAAAATTTATTTCAAGGTGGGTCTGCTAAAATGTTTTTGCAGGAAATCAATAGATATTGAATAAATATATATATATATATATATATATATATATATATATATATATATATATTGCTCGTTTGATAAATTTTATTGCATGATTTAGAGAGTCAATTATCAAATTATAAAATCATCAATGGAGTTGACTGGACAAGCTGCGAAATTGAGTTAACTTGAAATTTTTTAGAATTAAAAAAAAAATAAAATTATAGTAAGGATAATATCACAATTACAAATCCTCCAACCCAATAGTGGTAGCGATTAGAATGTCACCTATCTTCCCAATCAATATATGTCATTCAAGGGATTAACAAAAAGGCCTTGTTTCAAAGAAAAGTTTCCATTTACCGCATCAAACCAAATATATTGGTTAATAAGCTGGACAATAGGGGGTGAAAGACACAAAAGTATCATTCGCATGGTTAGATTATAATATCATATTAATAAGATTGTTTTTACAAATACTAGATGAGAAACATGAAAAACAGTCTGAGAAGCCCAAATAGAAAATTGAAACTTCACAAAAAGAATACTAAAAGGAAAGAATTCAGCCCAAAGGATCATACCCAAATGCACAGAAAAGCCATCCCCAATAATCCACAAAACTTTAGGCCTAAGTTTGTTGAGTCCTGACTTTAGACCTGTGCAAGCCTTGGACATACTGGTTCTGGCTGGGGATAGTTTGAATAGAATATAGATTGGATATGGCTCATCTAAGTCCAAATCGCCTCAAACGCTCTTCCCTGAAGGTGGATTATAGCCACTACTTTTACATAGCCCACGTACAACACAATGTGGGACTGTACGGTCTGATACATCGGTTAACTCCAAAATAAACTTCTCTACTGTGTTATTGTTACAATTAACTTTCAACTCTAAAAGGGAATACAAAAAATCCCTCTTCCCTGAACCTCAGGAAAGCTCTTTCTATGGTTATCGTCGCTGCCACCGGAGTTGCTGACCATTTGCGCTAGTCGCCGAATGATACAATGATAATTTATATAATTTTCATCATTTTAAATTATATGTGTCACTATTGTTTGAAAGTTAATGAAGAGTAAATAAAATCATTACTTGATGAAAGAGTTTGGAGTTATAAAGTTCAAAAAAGGGAGCTTAAAATCATCAAAAGTGAGGTTTTATTGCATAAAAATCAAGATTTGAAGGAGGAAGACCAAATAAAGTTGATTCTATACATGCACATGGAAATATGTTGTACATAAAAATACATGTATGTTAGTATACGTGTTGTAACACCTTAATTTTGGTTCATTTAAGAATCAAACTGACATATTTTATTATATTAAACAGGTTACATCATCGACCGATCACAAATAAAAGACTAACTAACATAGATCAATAACCTTATTGGCATTGCAAAAGGAAGAAAACTACTAATGTACAATTAAAACATGAAGAAACAAATGAAATGCAACAACCTAATTGTTAGGGTCCCTCGTCATACGATGAATTTGAGATGACATGCAATCATATGAGGATTCGTAAAGACATAATGTTATTCGAAACGGTACGAAGAATTCGAGAAGAATTGTTGAAGACAAGGAGTATTTAGTGTTTGACCATTCGTATCTACGTGGTTAAATATATCTTGAGTATGTGTCTCTTGTATAAATATATAGTTGTATTGTGAGTGGAAAGAGAGGAGAAGAGAGTACAACAGAATAGTGTGTGTGTTGAGTTTCACTGTGAGGTTTTACAGTGAGGATCTCCCTCTCTCTCTTAGAGGACGGAGGGCCTCTCCTCACAGAGAGTGATCTTTGATCTTCTTGTATGACGAGAGTTTGTTGGCCAAGAGTTTGTATTGTGTATTCTTGATGAAGATGGGTGTTCTCTTTTAGGGGAGATATAAGAGGTTGCAGATCTAGACAGGGTCACTAGTGGGTGTGCACGTGGGAGAAGAAATATAAATTGTTCGTTGTGAGTAGAAGACATGACTAGGGGTTCTTTGACAAGACCAACTGTAGTTAATTTCTTATCTTTCTCTACATTTTGTCTATGGTTTGTAATTTGGGATAATTTTACCCATCTCATATTTTTGGGCTGTGGTTTTATTTTAATTGAGAAAGTTTCCACTGAAGATTTGTGTGTCTGTATCTTTTATCCTGTATTGGTTTGCTTGTCAAAACACGCAATATATTATTTGGGGATTTTGTGTGTTAAAATCCTAACACTAATAATCCAAAACGCCATGATATAATTAAATGACAAAAGTAAATAATGACAGTAAAATACATTGGTAATTATCATACTCCAGCCATCAATACAACCCAAGAATGTCACACAAGTTGCAATACAATCTTGTCCATATATTATATTGTAGTACACAACTAAGGTAATTGCAATAAACACAATAATCATAAAGAATCGATAAGTAAATCACAACAATATACATCAATAATGAATAAATAAATAAATAAAAATACTCGTAACATCAAAATATACTAAATAATATGAATATACATCTAAATTAATTTAGGAGGTTCTTAAATTACCGAAATTAGTCAAAAAATAGCCAAAAACAAGTTGAAAATGTCTGAAAATGATGAACTGAATCAACCAAAGTAAGACAATCGAGTCTAGCCGAGTCAACTCTGCCGAGATAGGCAATAGTGCTAGGCCAAGTAGCTGTGACCATGGGATTTTCTTCCCTTTTTTCCAATAAGAATCCAATGCTTCTAATTTGACCCATATGGGACTTTCCATATAAGGTCTGGTTTTTTCAATTAACAAATTTGGGCCTTTCTTATATTAATAATCAATTAAGAACTATGACTTTTTTTAATCTATTTTCAATTCGCATGCATTAGCCCTCATTTTTTACTTGGGTAGATGTTATGTCAAGCGCGTAAAGCAGAATATTGATAGATGGAGAAACATAAGCCCAAATAAAATATTTAATGGAGAAGAACAAGTAAAATCGGCACAAGACAGTTAAAAAGTGGAGTAGAAAGCCAATAAAGTAAATATGAGTGGTGTGGAACTCTTAAACACTTGCATATCTCAAATCAACTTGTGTCTTTATTATTATTATTTTTTTTTGTACACAAGATAAAGAAAAACCATCTATTCAAGGGGATAGCCCTCGCCAACAAGATCATGCTAGAGTTTTAGAAACTTGGCGTTAGCCCAAAAAACATCTTCCCCATCGACTATTTGCAGATCATAGCACCCATTTTGAGGTGGGGCAGTTTGCACATCAACGATATCAATTTCAAGTCGTCATAGGCAGATAGCCCCCATGAAAAGGTGATCTAGCGCAGAAGGTTCTAGTTGTGAGCGACGTTGCAAGGTAACCACTTTAGATGGAACATTTCCACAAGGCTCAAGTGTGAGAGGTCCTTTTGGACGCTATAAGATAATCACCTTAAATGAAGCTTGAGAATTGGTTTAAAGTGTGAGTGACATTTTTCATCTTTTTAATGCAAGCACTTTCCTTTCAAATAATACTAAGGGCAAAGATATTTGTGCAATGTCCATTATAGCATCTTCAAGAACAATCTTTTCTTCTTCAGCCTCAATTGTCACAATAGCAATAGCTGCTATCTTTGTTGGCCTTTTGTCATTTAAATTTACTCTTAATGGGATGAATGTACCTTTAGCAGTAGATGATTTAGGAGGCGAAGACATTATTTGTGACTTATGATGTTTAAGAAGTTTTGGAGGAAGTACTAAAAAATTTGGTGTTGGTCGAATGCCACTTGTGAGATGCACAACTGAAGGATAAAAATGAGTAAGTGCTCTTCACGAGCCATTTTGAGTACATTTCTAGCAATAAATAATCCCGCTTTTAAAAAATGAGCTTCTTTAAGTATGAAAGGATTTTTAAACTCCCGAACTCAAACTTAGTTTCCTTTCATTGGAGCAACTTTGATGCACTGGTGCCAAGAGAAGGAACACACCGATGGTTATGGATCCATAGTCGTGCTAATAGTATGTGGAATAGAGGATCAAGCTCTATGAGCCATACTAAAAGGTCCTACTAATATGTGTAAGGAAATTATTCTAATTAAATCACTAGTAGGTGATATAGAAGAAAATTGAGTGTTAGATGGCACTAATATAAGATGCGAACAGGTCATAGGTTGGTCGACGCACTCGGGTCAACCATGGCTGAATGGACCACCTCATTAGGATGTTCAACACTTGTGTAAAGTGGATGATTATGAATTAGTTCAGGGTGATAAAGGTACTCATTTGAGAAAATAATAATCCCAGTAGGTAAAGCCAGAGTGCCATTTGCTTGAGACCAAGAAAAATTTATCTTAGAGTGTTGCTCATTGTTGACCTTGATTAGCACCTGTAATGGACGATTCAACATATGTGACATTGTCCTTCACTCCACCATGGTATGTGAAAAATGTGTCAACTTCACCATTTTTTGTAGCAATATCAGCAATCACGCATTTAACCACACATGTACTTTTAGACGAAACACATAACACATCGTGAATATTGCTAATGACAGAAATTGTATGTATCTAATGTCATCATAATCATCCTTAGTATTTGCACAGGGTGGTGGTTTGACATCAATGACAATAATAGAAGATGTCTATTGTGAGTCTTCTGTATGGGAGATTATCTCATCTATGACAATATTATTAAGATTAGAAGGTATTTTTATAGTGTTATCACATGAAGGTAATAACATCAGAATGGTCACCAATTTTGACATTTTCAATGATTGGGTTAGAAGGTGCTTCAATTGAGGGATCATGAGTGTCGTCATGATTGGTGTTGTAGTTTGAGTTCACTCCCCAATATATGTAAATTCTCCATCATCAAACGACTTTTAAATTCTTTTCATTATGAGTCGACACTTAATTTAGGATGATTGAATATATTATGGAACTAGCAAAAATTATCTTTTTGTTTGTCCGGCGGCATCTACTGGTTGGATCGGGGCCGTATAGGGTACCATCGGAACCAGCTCAGCGAGCCCGACGAATCTGTGGTGTCGACCTGCCTGATGGAGGCGACAGCTCGCCGAAAAATGGCTACAATAGGGCGGCTGCTGTGGGTGGCTAGATCCGGCTGGTGTGGGCGGCGCTGGGTGGCGCTCTGGTCGGGGAAGGTTACTCGGGGGTCGAGGATGTCGTGGATACCACTAGACAGCGACGCGACGGTCACCAGCGGCGAATTGCCGATGCAACTATGATGCGGTCTCCGCGCTAGCTGCGGAAATCCGTCGTCGTGGCGGCCGGACGGTGGTCGGGGTGGCATCGATCAACGGCCGGGCAGCGGCGGCAACGACGGCGGCAGTAATCCAAGGTGGCAGCAAGGGTTTGGGAGGGGGAAAATGTCATAAGGGAAAATAAAAGGTTGGATGGCAAACTCGTAAATAAAACTTGATTCGACTCTGTCTCGAGTCAAGAATAATAATTAACGCGTAATAAATCTTAAAAAAAAATCTAGATAAATCGGGAAAAATCCCATAAAATAAAACAACCATCACCACATTTAAATGACATGCTCTATAACTAATAACCCACCCAACTACCCTATAACGCGTCCTAACGCGGTACGATCACAAAATGAAGAAATCTAAAATCATCAACTGTATACTTTCATACATTTTGATAACTCATTGCTCATTCATGATGTTATCATCACATACCCAGGTACACATGACCCTCACAGCCCATACACGCGACCTGCATCGGTTCAGTACACGTGTTCTGAAACATACTCGAACTCGAACCGACGACTAAATCGATCAGCTAACGACTATAAAACCGTGACTCAAATCACGGGTTTTACAGTTAAGGTCCAATAATTTATGTACACCTCCTTCTCCTATCATCGATGGCTTGGTCTAGACAACTCCACAAGACGGGGAGGAAATAAGAAGAGATGAAGACATGAGATTGAGAAGGTGTAATTTGAGGGCTCTAATTGTGGAACAGAGAAATTCCACCAAATGTTTATAAACACTCAAACGGTGAAGGAGAAGGGGGGCTCATACGCTAAAAAAATAGGTTCGTTCATGTGAAGTAGAAAAGTGACGAGAGAAAGAAAGAAGCAGGAAAGAAGAAGCCCGAGGGAGGAGCCCCTCGTCGGAGACGTTGCTCCGGTGTCCCTCAGTAACACCGATCGAAGTCCCCTCTTGTGAAGTGTTGGAGCATTGCAGGAAAGAGCCATTGTGGGAGTTTTGCTGCCTTGGAGATTTGATGCACACTACCCGCGATGTTGCCTTGCCATATACGAGTCTTGCCAAGGAGAGAAATCCACAACCCCCTGCCCTGTTGGTGCAGGTTGGATTCTTGCCACTGCTGGCTCTCTCTCATCATTTGAAGAGGAGGAGAAGAACCCTACCCGCCGGTCCTACAATGCGAATTGAAGAAAAATAAAAGAGGAAAGAAAAGCATAACAATGTAGGAGAAAGAAATGGGAGGAGCCCCTTCGCAGGAGACTTCCCTCCGGCGGCCCCCTAGCCCACCGATGCAAACATTGGAGTGTCGTCGATACAACCCAGACGAGATCCGTCGCTAGAATTTCACCGTGAAGCACCCTATAGGAGCAGGAAACAATTGAAAGAGGCCAACTTTGGAGCCTGCTGCCGGCCAATGAGCAGCATTTCAGATGAAGTTTGGATGCCAAGATTGTAGCCTGAACATCCCTTTGTCAACCCATGCCTTGCCACCCTGCTGAAGAAGATCGCCATGGTCGAAAAACATCCTAGAAAACTCCCATCGAGCAAAGAAGCAGAAAATTGACCAACTTTGGGCCCTTCGTTTGGCCAGCCCAAGTTGTACCAGGCTAGACCAACACTTCCACTAGACTCTCCACAACACAAAAAATAGACCCAAACTGATATTTTCCATCAACGAAACCCTTATTCCCCGAAAAATCGCTGAAAAGACCATCACTCAAACAACGTGATAGTAGCAAGTGGCCTACTTCTCAGACTCCGTCCAGCCTATCACTGCCATCGCAGGACAATTCGCCGACTCCAATTGATCCCTCTCATCGCCAACTGCAAAACCAACTCCAGTCCCGTCGAAGAAGTCTTCCTTAGCCACCGAAAAATAGCGATAGATGCAGGTAGACAATTATCACCACCGAAACTTTCCACCACCACCCTCACCTGCCGGTGCCTCCACCGACCTTTGGACCACCGCCAAACATCTCACTAGTTAGACATCCAACGACTCAACTGCCAGAAACATCATCGCTGGAGTGACCAAACTCGGCTTTGCACCGTCGCCACAGTGTTTAGTGGATCGAGTTCACTTGCTATGCCTTGACCCATGACCGCTTTCCGTTACCCGTGAATCGTGACCATGACCGGATTGCTAGAATCCTGCTCATGACTCATTTGCTACCCGTCTTGGCTACTAGCACATAGTACACCATCGACCACCTGGCAAACCCAACATCAACCTAGCACCTGCATATGCCACTTGGTGTAGTCCACCATTTTCCTTGATTGAACCAACCCAAAGCAATCATGCTCAGTCAATTATCACTCTAGAAATAATTTGAAGGCCTTCCCAACTTTCGATTGAGACAAAACTTGCTACCCCGCCATTTTTGAACACTCTGGATGCAGTGGAGGGGTATATTTAAAAAATATAAAGATAATAAGGAGACGAACCAGGGCATTTGAGTCAAAGTTATAAAAAACAAACCAATTCAAATGGTGACAAAATTCACTATTGTTACTGTAACATGTAAAAATCAAGAAAAATAGTGAATTTGTGAGTACCAATCTCATTGTAGACTGACTTAGGGATTGAGTTGAACCCTAAGGAACTACGTAAAAATCTTAGATATTTATTCCTCCATTCGGCATTTTATTTTTCACTCGCATGATTTCTTTGGGTGGCAAGGGTGTCTTTGGTCACACCGAACCCATTCATTTAACCCGAAGCAAAAACTAATTTGCGGGGGCTGCAATCTCGCACCCAAACATATTTTGGCGATTTTACTGGGGACAAGTTAGAAGGCACTAGTATTGTTTGAAGAAGTTTGTGCAAGCAATAAGAAATGGCACTAGAGACAAGGAATGCGGCGTGATGAAGGAGTGTTAATGAAGATGATCCATCCACATCAACTCAATGAGGGCAAAGTCAATTTGAAACAAACATGGAAACAAGCCATCCCATAGTAGGAAATGTGCAAGGAAGAATCCAATAGCTTGAAGCGTCGTTGAACAGAGGAAATGAAAGAGGAATTACTCCAAGGAGAAGCATGCTGAGACAAGAAGACCTGACTATAAAAAGCAATGAAGAAATGAACCAAACTTCATAAGCCAGGCAAGTGCTTTTGACAGAAAAAAATCAGCTAAGTGGAGGACATGTACAAAATCAATCAATGAAAGAGAGATTCTGCCGAAGTGAAGAGCAGATGCAATCAGTAGAGGATATGATGCAACAAGTGCCTGCTTAGATGCAACGGGCTAGTGCCACAACCACGAGCTTGTCGAGATGAAAAGACCAAGTGTTCAACCTCCTCAAATCCGATTGTATCAACCTCACTCCCAACTACAGAAATAACTACCAGAGCATTGAGGGGTCAAGCCAACATCCCTCACTAAATTGACAATTTTTTTCTAATTTCAAGCACTCTCAGTGCACCCACCAGGCATCTACAACATCAACTTCATTGCCCGAACAGATTTGGGTGCAACACTTCCAAGGGTCACAATCAAGTTAGAGTGAGCCTTGTCCGCTTCCTCACTCATCAGGGCTTCCACAACCACCGTACTACTAACTGCCATATCCGTACCAGTGGTATGACTCCAAACAACTAGTTTCCATGGTATTCCCACCATCAATCACAATCATTGTGCCCATCCTAGTGGGGCATTCAGCAATGCTAACAAGTCAAATGTCAATTTTTGTTACCATTTTACTGGAAAGCCAGCCACAAGCCCAATTGCCTACCATGGCAATAGCGTTAATGTCAAACTCATGCTATGAAGAGTTGAAAACAAAAATTGATGCACAAGTTGCACTTATCACTGCATTGGTCGAAAAGAAAGAAAGAATCAATCGAAGCGACAAAGCATCTCCAACCACTAACTGATGAAATCTACATAGAGGTTGTACATGAGAAGTACAAGTGTCCTACCTTCACAAAGTTTGATGGAGACCCTGAAGATCACATCACAATGTTTGAGATTATGTGTGGAGCAATCTCAACAAATGTAAAGTTAAAGTTGCAACAATTCCCAACTTCTCTCAGTGACAATGAATTAAGATGTTTCAACAACTTCCCACCTAAATCTATTAGTTCATGGGAAGAACTTGTCAGGCAGTTCATAGCCCACTTTCAGTAAATGAAGATCCCGATAAAGATTGAGCAATTAAGGCAATCTTAAAAAGAGTCAGGTGAAAATTTTGCTACATATATGAAAAGATTTAGAAATCTATCATTTTAAATGAAGGAGGCTCCAGAGATCAATGAACTAGTGAAGACCTGTGCAATGAATGTTGGATCAGCTGCATGGTTCCTAAGTGATGCACAATGTAATTCAATTGAAAAACTCTTTGAAAGAGTGCTGATATATGATGAACTCAACAAAATTTCGGCTTCAACAAAGAATGAAGGAGCCTCAAACAATGCAATCACCAAGCTAAAGTCATATGGATCATGAGTGGCAAGTGAAGATGAAAATGAAAGTGAAAATCCCAGAGATACACCTCGAGAGCCTTGACAATGATATGAATGGAGAAATACAGAAGATTACACCTTCAACACTAAACATATTGAGAGATGGTTCAATGTGTTGAAGGGCAAAGGAAAGATCACGCTATGAACTCTGAAAAAGCTGCGGAAACCAGAGGATGAAAAAAAGGAAAATTTTTGCCAATTTCACCAAAGGTTAGGTCATCCGACAGTGAGATGTTGAAGCTTGATGGAAAAGATACAATAGTTGTCTGACAATGTTGAGATCAAGTACAAAGTTTCAATTGCTAATGTGATGACAATGAGCCACGTATCTTCACAAATGAAGTCTCAAAAGAGAAAGGAGAAGCTAGATGAAGAAAGAAAAAATGAGGAAATGGATGCCCTGATGGCTAAAATCAAAGGCATGAAAGTGTCACCTCCTTCCACTAAAATAGTGAAGAAAGGTTTCCCTACATCTCCACTGATACAAGTTTGAAGTTCAAGCTAATCTAGGCATGAGACATAGGGAAGAAAAGGAGTTTGATGAGGAAAAGTCAAAAGCCCAGTTCATTGTCCAAACAACTTCAACTCAATAGGAAGTTAAATGAGAGAATCCAATGCAACATGGAAAAACAAGGTTTTGCCTGATGTGCAACTTACAAGGTTTTATCCAAGGAATGAAGCAAAATTACATTGGAGGCGACACACTACTTGTTGTGGTAGATCGTGATGGTTCTTATTTAGATTTTGTCACCCGAATCAAGAGTACATTTTCTACTAGCACCTCTTTCATGATCAAGTGTCAGTTACTTGGTGAAAGCTTGAAGTACCTTATAACAATTGCCAACAATGAAGACTTGACAAATGTTTTTGAAGAGCAAGGGACTTCAATACAAGCACAAGATCAACTCCTTGCCTTCACTTCTTTGTGTTACCAAAAACATCAACATCACCATCCAACTTGACATTGAAAAAGATGTCAAGGGCTTCAATCAAAATCCATGCAGTTGAAAGAGACAGAGCAAGCGCTTCAACAACTAGTAGAGGCATAGCAAAAGAACAAGGTCACCTCGAGACCATACAAAACAAAGAATACACAATGCCAACTTATCGCCAAAGTAGCTTGATGTCCTAAAGAAGAAGTCACAGATGAGAGTAGAGACAAATATGTCATTCTCCCATTGCCACTCTAATCTACAAAGCAGAAGGAAAGAAATCTGGATTTGGAGACCACGGCTATTGAGTAAAGAAGTAACTCTTCAAGATCAAAATGATGGTCAATTACCACACAATGACCCATGAGAGGTCGTCCTATATTAGCTTATGCAAAAAAGAAAAAGGAGAAAATGAAAAAGAATGCACATTATATTTTCCGATTATTCTTTAAAATTTGTGAAAAATTGGTGAGGGGGCTAATGAACGGGTATAGACATGAACATGTATGCCCATGTCGGGTCCAATAACCCATATACACCCCCTTCTCCTATCCTCGATGACTTGGTCTTGACAACTCCACAAGAGGGGGATGAAATAAGAAGAAATGAAGATAGGAGGTTTAGAAGGTGTAATTTTAGGGCTCGATTGTGGAAGAGAGAAATTCCCCCGCATGTTTATAAACACCCAAACAGTGAAGGAGAAGGGGAGGCTCGTACACTAAAAAATAGGTTCATTCATGTGAAGTAGAAAAGAGATGAGAGAAAGAAAGAAACATGAAAGAAGAAGCCTGAGGGAGGAGCCCCTCACCGGAAACGTTGCTCCGGCGACCCTTCCCAACATTGATTGAAGTCCCGCGCCGTGAAGTGTTGGAGCATTGCAGGAAAGAGCCATCGTGGGAGTTTTGCTGCCTTGGGGATTTGCTGCACCCTACCCGCATCCTTGCCTCGGTAGAGCCGAGTCTTGCTAAGGAGAGAAGTCCATAACCCCACTGCCCTGCCAAAGAAGGTTGGAATCTTGCCGTTGTAGCCTCTCGCTCATCACTTTGAAGAGGAGGAGGAGGAGAACCAATCTTGCCGGTCCTATAACGCGAAGTGAAGAAAACTAAATGAAGAAAGAAAAAGCATAGCAGTGAAGGAGAAAGAAAGAGGAGGAGCCCCCTCGCTATAGACTTCCCTCTGGTGATCCCCTAGCCCATCGGTGTAGTCATTGGAATGCTACTATAATGACCTGGCCCAAAGTGCAATGTAATGGGCCTAAGTCATTTCTTTAAAGTAGTTAATCAAGTTAAAGATCTATAGTCCATTCCCACTTATAAACATGATCTTCTCCTCGTAGGTATTATATGTGAGACTAAGTTAAGGGATCTCACAATCCACCTACCTTAAGAAATTTCGTCCCCAAAATTCCTACAATTGGCCCGTTGCTAGCTCCAACCCACGACCATCCATGACCCATGACCCACGACCTTCCATGGCCCATGACCGAGAGCCTGACCAATATCCGTAGTCTAACCCACCATCTAACACGAAAACAGGTTGCTCTGATACCATTAGAAATGGCCCAGCCCAAAGTGCAATGTAATGAGCTTAAGTCATTTCTTTAAAGTGGTTAACCAAGTTAAAGATCTATAGACCATTCTCACTTTGAACATGATCTTCTCCACATAGGTATTAGATGTGTGACTAAGTTGAGGGATTTCACAGCTCCCAACACAACCTAGCCAAGATCCGCTGCTGGGAAGCTTGACGTCACTGGAATTTTGCCGTGAAGCACCCTATCAGATCAGGAAACAGGTGAAAGAGGCTAACTTTGGAGCCTACCGCCAGCCAATGAGTACCATTTTAGACCAAATTCAAATGCCAAGATTGTAGCGTGAGCATCCCTTTGTCAACCCGTGCCTTTCCACCCCGCTGAAGAAGACCGCCATGGCTGGAAAACATCCTAGAAAACTCCCACTGAGCATAGAAGCAGAAAAGTGACCAACTTTGGGTCCTCCGTTCGGCCAACCCAGGTCATATCTGGCCAGACCGACACTTCCACTAGTCTATCCTCAACACCGAAAACAGATCCAAACTAATATTTTCCACCAAGGAAACCTATATTTGCCGGTTCATTGCTTGAAATACTGTCACTGAAATAGTGGAATAGCAACAAGTAGCCTACTTCTCAGACTCAGTTCGGCCAATCACAGCCACCACAGAACAATCCGCCGACTTCAATCTATCCCTCTCATCGCCGGCTACAAAGCCAACTCTAGTCCCTTTGGAGAAGTCTGCCTTACTCTCTAGAAAATAGTGATAGATCATGGTCAACAATCATCACTGCCAAAACTTTCCACTGTCACTTTTACCCGTCAGTGCCTCAACTGACCTTTAGACCACCACCAAGTGTCTCACCAGTTCGAGATCTACCGATCTGAGCGATTGCTGCCAAACTCAACAACCGAAAATGTAGTCGCCAAAGCCACCAAAGCTGGCATTGCGCCACCGCCACAGTCAGTTCCATCGGACCCATTTAGAAGATTGAGTCCACTTGCTCTGCTTGGATCCGTGACCCCTTTTCATTGCCCGTGAATTGTGACTATAACGACCCGGCCCAAAGTGCAATGTAATGGGCTTAAGTCATTTCTTTAAAATGGTTAACCTAAGTTAAAGATCTATAATCCATTCCTACTTATAAAAAGGATCTTGTCCCAGTAGGTATTAGATGTGGGACAAAGTTGAGGGATCTCACAGTGACCGTGACTGGATTGCCCAAGTCCTGTTCATGACACATTTGCTACTTGTCCTGGCTATTGGCACATCGTATGCCATCGACCACTTGGTGCACCCAATGTTGGCCCAGCACATGCGTTCGCCACTTAGTATAGTCCATTTTCCTAGTGTAACCAACTCAAATCAGTGTAGTTCAGCCAATTATCACTCTGAAAATATTTGAAGGCCTTCCCAACTTTGGATTGAGACGGAATTTACTACCGCACATTTTTTGACGCTCCGGACACAATGGTGGAGTTATTTTGTAGATTTAAAAATAATAAGGGAATGAACTAGGGCATTGGAGTCAAAATTATCAAAGGTGAATCAATTCAAAAGGCGACAAAATTCCGATGGGTTCAACCATATAAGCTCCCATCAAAGTCATGTGTAAGCCCCAGTGCAATCCCTTGGCTTATTCTGTTTAAGCAATGTATTAATTTGTTGAAGTCTTTGCAAACGAATAATAATAGTATGTAATGGGTAATAACAAATCAATATTAATTAATATGTTTATTGATTTTTTTTGTAATTTTATAGTAATATATTCTTTCGAGACTTGCAACCACTATTAACGATATAACCTTATACCTCATTATCTTCCTTCACTATATCATAAGTGGAAGGACCTAATGACTTACATGAAAATCCAATGGCCATATAACCATATCATTGCAATTTATATTATATATTGTTCTCATTCGTGGAAACATGTATTAGGGTATAAAATGGGCTTTGTTCATTTGTTTACCTCTCATAGCATATTTCTACTTAATTCACCTTTCTCATAATATATTTCCTTAATTGGTTGTGTCCTCCAATGGTCTTAATTGAGCAAATTAAGTTGAGTTAAACCATGCTCAAGATTGACTCATTTATTTTGAGTTCAAGTTCGAGTCAAACATTAGAAAACTTAAGCATTATTCATATATATGTATATATATATTATAACTTAAAATAAAATTAATTATAAAAGTTTAAATACGTTGATTTCAATTAGATTATATGTCAAATAGTTTCTTTAGGAATAATCTTATTATATTATAATGTAAAATTATCCTTATAACATAATTAGATTTATTTTTTAATATTTAATATAAATTATCATATAAAAAATATATAAACTATTATATCTAATATAAATTATTGAAATTCAAATCGAGTCGAATCAAACTATTAGCATCTTTACGTCCCATAAGTAACATAATTGTCCCACAATTAATTAACTTTTTTTTTCACGCTAAGGGGAAAAAAGACTGTTGTCTGCTGTTGAGACCATGATCCAACATTTTACTTACTCCAATTCCTTACACAATGTCATGATTGCATAATTGGATAACTCTATTGTTGGCGTTACAATGTAACGAAGCTTATTACATTCTAGGCTCAGAAATCTTATCTATCTCAATTCACTCGTACATAACAAACGATTGGACCAAAAAATTATGTCAGTAAATTTCGGGGCAGCCCATCACCACCAATCAAATGTTACCTATCAAAATGAGATTTCACAAAAAATTCCAAAAAATATCATAATTTAAAAAAAAATACTGAAAAAGCATCACAAAAATTACCAGAACGGGATTTCGTCCCAAGCAGCTTAAGTAATAAGAATTATCTCGGAAGGGATGTAAAACAATACCCTTTAGCCACTTGAAGCATACATTTTGTAGGGAAGAAATGAACAAAAAGAAGTAATTGCCCACTTTTTAAGTTATACATATAAATGATTAGAAATATAATCATAGATTGGTAAAGTAACAAATAGAAAATGAAAAGAAAATTAATTTCTTTTTCTTTCTCACATCACTTACTCTTATATTCTCACTATCCAAACGGACCAAAAGATTGAAAGACTAAATGGGTAGCCATTATAAGTGGATTGTAAGTAAATAATAATAAGTATAAAATACGAATGACTAAAACGATAATAATAAATAAGTGATCCTTTGTAGAAATGAGTGATCTCTGTAAAGTTGTATTTCTTTGTAAAATTGTATTTCTTCCCAAACTCTACCCTCACAAGGTTGTTCTGATGGCAGGAACATTCCAATGGCATATAAAATCCAACTTGAGAAGAAAGTGCATCCACTTCTCCTTGGCATCAAGCAATCCGGTAGACGTAAGCAAACCATGATATATGGCTCTTTGTACACTAAAGTTTTCAATCAAGAATATGCTATTTAATTGCTATTTTCACAAAGATTGATCAAAGTGTGAGCATATATGGTAATATCCTTAATTTATATCTATTAATTGTAAAACCCCCTTTTCGGGTTAGGGTTTTACCCGATTTGAATTTTTCCCTATTCGGGTCAGTATCGAGTTGGTTCGGGCGAGATCGAGCCAAACTAGTTTCAGATTATGAGTATGGGCCTAGATGGCCGTATGACCATATTATAATGACTGAGTATGCCTGACATGTAGACGATAAGATCATGAGTTATTAGTATATACTAAGGTATATAAATTTGTTTGTATATGTTGGCGAGGATTTTAAGCCTAGATCTAGGCCGTTTCTACGTTTAGTATTCGTTTGAGATTTTTCTAGGTATTTCATTTGAATGCATCACATGAATTTTAGATCATTCGATTGTCCCATGCAGACCCATCTTGATTTCGTTTAGGGTTTCAAGGCTCATTTACTCTTCTTGCCTCAATTTCTTCCTATCGAGTCAATTTTGGGACTCGAGTCAGTTTCGAGTTCGGACGATTTCGATCTAAACTTTCCGTCCATATCTATAGAGTATATACTCATAGGTGAGGCCTACTGGGCCATGAGTTTTAGACCTCCAGATTGTGCCATGTGGCAAGATCTAAGCCATCCACTCATCTTTATCTTCACCCGTTAATTTTTAGAGTTTCTATGATTTTGAAATTTTCCACCTTTACGTCGCCACCACTTCGACTCGCCGCCGGCGAATCTCTGCCTTGTGCCCCGGTCATCAGTTGGTACGACGGTGACGGCTTCGTGGTTGGCTATAAGTTCGTACCCATGATCACCACCTGAGCTACCAAAGTAGCCGCCGGCGACGGTGTTTTAGTATTGTTTTCCACCGCCACTGCCACCCTTTCGGGCTATTTTTTGGCGACGGCGAGCCACCATTGGCTGATCCAACAATCCTGACAGCATCCCCTTATCTAGATCTACATTTTGATACCACTCACGACCACAGCTGCAGCTGCGATTGTCACTGGCGACGTTGCCGCACCCGACGACGATCCACCCCTTTCCCGACCATTTTCCGGCCAGCCGATGCCGGACTTCGCCAATCATCACCACTAGCCCCTTCGTCATCCTCCCCTCTTTCGATCGCGACCGACGGCGCCACCGGCCGTGCCGCTGTGGCCATTCTCTAGCAACGGGCACCGCCGCACTATCTGGCCCATTTACCTAGCTTGCGGCCCGCCTACTTGCAACTACGTCCGCTAGCCTATGACCGCGTCCGTCTGGTTATGCGCGAGTCCGCCAGGTCATGCTCATTCGAGTCCGCCTGCCCATCCGCCCAACCAACCCAACCCATTTTCTAGTCGGGTTGGTTCAAGCCATTTGGTTTGGTCTGATTAAGCTCAGTTTTGTCTGGTTCAGCTTCATTCGATCTAGTTCAGCTTGGTTCGACATGGTTCAACCCGTTTTCGGCCCTTTCTCGACCATTTTCGGTAATTCGAAAACCCTTACATTAGTTTATATGCATATTCACATTATTTCGCAGAATTTGATATTATAAGTGTTTTATATATTTATTTATTTATTTATTTATTATTTATTTATTTATTATTATTATTTATTTATCTATATTTATATGTTTATCGTATATGATGCATGTTTACGTGATTATTTATTATTATTAATATTATATTTAATTATTAGTGTAAATTTTTTATGTTTACTAAATTTTATTTATTTATTTATTTGTTTACTTGTTTGTTGCATGTATGTTATTATTTAATTGTATTTAATTACGTATTCTATAATGATGACTATGATATTATTATTATTCATGTTTAATTAAAATTAAATATTTATTTATTTATTTATTTATTTATTTATTTATTTATTTATTTATTTATTTATTTATTTATTTATTTATAGAATGATTATGTACTTTGTAACACCCCAAATCCGGTTCATGCTCGTAAACCGAACCGGCATATTATGACCCCGGTTAGGTCGACTAACCCGAACCCAACTCGTACGGATCCAATCTCGGTATCTTAAGATGAAGATATGACTTGTCATACATGCATGAATGCATTAAACCCTAACATGATACTACATAGATGACTTAGCAATCAATTCATACAAAATCAATAATTTCAATGAAATAAATAAATATTCCAAATTAAAACGGACAGAGTATCCCCTAAAAATGTAATTAGGGGTCACCCTGTCAACATAGCATATGTACAAGCATATAAATATATATCAAAAACTACCATCACACAGTCTGAACTACTATAACTCACCCTGAAGCTTGGGTCTCAGCCCACCTGTGTCATCTATTCATATTTCTCGCCACAACGTTTAATCATGTTATCACATCGTCTTGCGTTTCCTTTTCCCCATATTAGTACTAATACAATAAAATCATGAACGAAATATTAAACAATCATTCACCAAATATTTGTGTGTGTACAGAAGACCTCATTGCTCCTCCGTCCAGCTGGCACATCTCGTACTCGTCACCTACATATAGTATGAAAATGGGTCAGTAACAAGTGTTACTAGTCCAGAATATAACTAATAACAAATTGGCTATGAGAGCAAACTCTCATATGAAATATAAATCCATATACTCCTCATGAACTCTCTAAAGGGCATCTATTGAGGAGCCACTAGGCTACAGACCCGATAGCATCCCGAACTGACTGATTGCTGCTGTTGTTACCTATCTTGGCATTTCACTTCATTTTCTGGTCTCGAATCCTAAGCCCTCTCCTAACCTCCATATTTCTCCTGGCCTTAAGCACGAAGACCGAGTACTCTCAGGCAGTCACCTTCAGTACCCTTTGAACCACAAGTCATGACAAGCGTTATACTAAACAATACCCGCAAACCTCCACGTTCTCCGGGTGTGAGGAACTCAAACGCGGAGTTGTCAGGATCCTTCGAAAATGGAACAGTCCGTTGTCACTAATCCAGAGCCTGCTTTGACTGTCACGGCATCCTTTGCATGGTACGTGCAATCAATTTTTCCATCTCTCGTCTCACTGAAAACTCGATAAAAATATATATAGGCCTGAGAAGGGATTTATAAAATAGGTCCGAAGGCAACTTAATGTGGATCTTGTTTTCGAAATCATTCTCGAGGGATCTCATCCTCGAGGGTTATTAATCGGGAAAATAGTTCAGCTAAATGACCCATGTTAAGTGGGATCCGATAAAACGCCACTTAACTTGTCCTGCAAATCATAATCAAATACACAATAGAAAGAGCGTAAAATGGAAGTGAGTCCTAACGAACCTGGTAGAAGCTCTAAGTGTATCATCGTGCCTAGGCGGCGATCTCCTACTCCGTACCTACACATCAAATCTAAGAGCTAACGCCCGCTAAATGAATGATGCATCAAACTAGTCCTAAATATCACACTCGCAATACAATCAGAATCAATCAACAACTCAATAATCATTAATGTAAATAAATTTAAATCATCGTATTCATATCAATTTTATCGTTCTTTTCTAATTTACATCGTAATCAACTATCATGCTCATACTTGATCTATCTCATTAGATCACTTAATCCTCATCATTCTTAATCACATCATGTAATTCATCGTTTCATTCACATTTAGGCATTTATAATATCAATTACTCAACCCTACCATGTTGTCTAACAATCATCAATTCTAAATAATAAACTTGGAGGTAATTATACCTCACGTTGTCAACAATTGGCGACGGCTAGGGTTTCGTCATGTGTGCATCTCGAACCTCGAATTCGGCGCTCGACAGCGTCCGAAGCTCGATCGGGTTCGACTGGATGAACTTGGTGGAAGATCCAGCAAATTCAAGTGAATTCCGATAATTCCAGTTTTTCGGCGTGTTCCGGTGGTTTTCCAATAGGTTCAATGGTTTTTCGACCACTTTCCGGTGGTTTTCAGGTGACAATCGTTGACGGCGTCTACTGGTCGGATAGGGGCCGTTAGGGTACCATCAGAATCAGCTCGGCAAGCCCAACGCGTCTATGGTGTCGACGTGGCCGATGGAGGTGGCTGCTCGCCGGAAAATGGCTACAATAGGCGGCGGCTATGGGTAGCTAGATCCAGCTGGCCAAAGTGTCGACGGGCTCCGATCTGGTCGGGGAAGGAAGCTGGGTGGTCGGTGACGCTAAGGCGGCCACTCTATGGTGACGGCGACAGTCGTTGGTGGCCCAATCGGCGACACGATTGCATCGCCCTGCCGCAGCGATCCGAGGTCACGGTGGCCATATGGTGGCCGGGGCCGGTCGGGGCGGCATGGCGGCGCTGCGCCTTGGCTGGGCGGCATTGGTTGGCGGCCGGCTGGCGCTTGGCGGCACCGACAGCAGCGGTGCATAGTGGGGCGTATAGGGTTTGCAAATGGGAGGAAGCATTGGGGGTGAAAATATAACTCAACAGTAAACTTGTAAATAAAACTTGACTAGACTCTAAGTCAAGTCAAAATAATTATCAACTCGTAATAAATTCTAAAAACAATCCAAAAAATTGAAAAAAATCCCAAAAAATTAAATAAACATCAAAAGATCAAAATGGCATGCTCTATAACTATCAACCCACCCAAACTACCCGTAACCTATCCTAACGCGGTAAACGGCCTAAAACTATTTTTACGATCAAGCTGTATAATAATAAAAACTGTACTGCATACTCTTAAATATTCTGATAACTCATTCTTTTTTGCTGTATTCAGAACGTTATCATCATATACTTGGGTACAAATGACCCCTCATGGCTCATACACGCGACTGGCATCGGCTCCATACATGTGGTCTGATACATTCTCGACTCGAAATATTGGTCGAACCGACCGGTTTTGAATATAAAACCCTAACTCGAATCATGGGTTTTACATACTTATTTATTTAATTGTTATATGATTACTAACATGAGTATATATAATATTACTCGTGTTTAGCCATGTACGTATAAAGTATACGATATTATTATTTATAATTAGAGTATTGATTATTTTTATGTATTTATTATCTATCTATTTATTCATGATTTTATGTATGTATTTATTTATTATTTGATATTAGTTATTCTTTTTATTATGTCACAATTTATGTGTTGTGTGTTTAGTGGTATGTTTATTTAGTATAGTCTTTTTATTAAGAAGTATTGATGATATGAGCACACACCACGAGCATGCATCATATAGAAACATTAGTATTTTACTTAGATGTGGGTTCCGATGAAGGCTTCGGACTCTTAGCTCGCCGTAGATGTGGAGATACATTTGGAGCTAGGACCACAGGTCTGTAGGACTCTTCTTCACTGCTTGACTCCTTTCGTGTAAGATTTAATCGTATTTTAAACGTAGGATGTCATCAGCGGTGTTTTATCGGATCCCTCCGATGTCGGGCCACTTAGTAGCATTTTTAAACTTGTTCAATAAAACTACAAGGATGAGATCTCTTGTTGGTTTTCGAACTTTATCTCCAGAAATTTATTATACAAGCCTCATCCTTAAGCCTATTATATAAATATGTGCAGTTTTACGGATTTCACGAATAAGAGAATGAGTGGTACGGAGATATGTATGGACCACACTAGTAGTCCTTCAAACCATGAGGCAGTGTGGGTGTATGATGGTATTGCGTAATGCAGATCATTTCTGGAATTTGTGGCACTAACTTAACTGTTCTTATTGCCACTCGAGTACCGTGGCGGGTGATATGGAAGGTATGAGGGCGTAAGCGCTATATGTATGTGTGATTATGATTATGAGCCGTGCATGCGAGCCAGATGTTTGGTTACTGCTTGGTGTGAGGCTACCTTGAAGATTCATAAATTTCTGTGGATAATGGAATACCCATTTGCTAGACTATATTAGTTATTTTTCGGACATGTAACATTCGTTACTGATGGTTTTCAAATAATATATGTAGGTCATGCAAATCTTGAATCGACTTTGGTGGAAGGACAGATAAACGCTACACACACTTGAGCTCAAAATAGTATTTGATTTTTTGCATTTATTTCTATTTGATGTATTTTGATGCTTATTTGATAATGTCTTCCAATCTCATGATACCAAGAAGGTTGCTTCAATCTATTTTATCGATCTAGTTGTACCGACCGACAACTTTAAACATGACTCAACTCGATTGCAACATTTCTGCTTTGGCTCATAAGTGAACCAAAATCGAGGTGTTACAAATTGGCATCAGAGCCATGTCTTGGTCTATTAAGATGGAAGACTTTTATTTTGAGCCAAGTGTGTGGAGTTGTCCTTAGCCAAGTCGATAGGTATTTTCTTTTGTTTCTTTTCTTACGATTTAAGATGGTGTAGTCAGTGAGACCTGAGCAGTGCATGCTTAGGTGCTTGCGATTATAGAGGACTAATGAGATGGTTATGATGAGATCATGTTTTAGTAGACACCAACAAGGATCTCCATGAAATGTTGTGATAAGCTCTGAGACATGCCTTTGCTTTTACCATGCCAGTGATTTGGACGACGTAAGAATGTCCACATGCTAAATTAGCTAAAGTTGTATTGGATGATGACCGGGAATACCTAGAACTTCAGCAACCACATTGTAGCACTCTCCCGTCTTTCGCATGTCACAACATTAGCCCTTGCTTGGGGCATAGTGTACATTGTGAGACAAAGATAAGAGATGACACCAGTGGGGAGCTTAGAGTATGAAGATATTCATATAGTTATCTGACACATGAACATGGACCATCGAGTGCTTAAACAGATCCATTAAGCATAGATTAAGGTCTACCTTGGAGAACTTAGACCTTGAGATATATCCTTGTAGATGGAGAATGCGATTATGCCAACAAGTCTACTTCAACACATGGGGGAAGCCATGCCAAAGACAATTTTGGGTTCACGAAGTATATGATTAGGATTAGATCTTCAGCACCTAGATAGTAGAACTGCCAGTAGCACAATCGTCGTCCGAGTTGTACAACCACCGTCTGAGTAGCACAATCGCCATATGAGTAGCACAACCCCCGTTCGAGTAGAGCAACCATTTCTTTGATGCACTTCCACCGATCGAATGCGCACTACTGTAGTCCGTGATGCACAACCACAGTCCGTATATTGCGTTACCGCCAAACGATTGGAGCATTGATTGTGGATATAAGGGCCAAGTAGTTACCTCACCCTCTAGGAGGACAACTACTTGATAGTATTCTTAGCATTGTATAGGGACCACATATCATAATTTTGTAGTAGAGTTGGGCCAAAGATTGAGGACAAGATATAGCCATGTTAACATCAGTAAAGCAGAAGAAAGTAAGGTGTACTGAGATAATTTTGAAGCGATGATATAGGATTGATGTCACTAGTCATCTTGAATACCATCTCCTTGACCTGACTCCATGGTTTAGAATGGTATTGCAAGATAGCATTAGTTACAACCTTACACGGATCATTAGACACTATTAGTGTGTCTTTCAAGGATGTACATAGACAGAGTCTGAGAACAGTGCAGTGTGACCCCTAGATGAGAAGGCCACACTAGTCAGATTGTTCAGTATGCGTGACAATGTACGTTTGGGCTATACCTAGGGTACACAGGTCAGATAATTGACAAATGGTGAGACATGCAGTATGGGCTATGGCTAGGGTATATAAATCAGATGGCTAGTAGATGGTTAGACATATAGTGTGACCTTAGCTAGCGAGTGGAGTTCGATTTGTATTAGATCCTTTGGCTTAGATGATGGGTTCAGCGAGGGACTGCCCTTCAAGGAGATAATATTTTCCTTGTGCTTCGCTAGCACAATTAGGTCCTTACCTTGACACATAAGATTAAGCCTTTGCTCTGAGTATAGGAGGTACCTTTGTGGTACTATTTAGGACTTATAGTGTAGGTAGCCGATGACAGACCATCCGGAGGAGACAACTTCGCCTAAGCTTGGGAGTGATGAAGGTAGAGACTTTAGCCTGATTGGATCATGTTGATCAGATAAAGGGACACCGGCGTTTGCTCATCTTGACTTATAACATTTCTTGAAAGTATACCACAATGGTAGTTGTCATGTGAGTTAAGATTAGTACTACAAATCGGTACGGGATGGCAGGTCATACACCACTAAAGAACGGACGAGACACTGTCAAACCTCAATACGAGTCCCCGTAGATTTGAGGAGAGATAGTGGTTCTTTGGGTCGTTTGAACCTCATCTTTTGAGAAGTGCATGACTAGTACGATATCGAGAAACCATGCCTATTGTTAGTTGATTGAACTAGAACCACTTAGGAGCCATTTATTAGACTTGTCATTGATTAGCTGTTCCATAGGTTGGCCACCTATGGCAGAGTCTAATGATGATGATCTTAGAAGCATATCCATGGACCTACCAATATTTGTCAGTCACCCGGTATCCTATATAGAATTTTATTACCCACCATGACTCAGATAGACATACTTACATCACCACAGATAGAGACATGATGGCAAACTATGTGAGGATGAGATACCTCCCAGTTAGAGTCCTAGAGCAGTGTGACCAGTTTTTCACAAGAGATCCAGTCTCATTTTATATGACCAGAAATGTCCGATAGAGCCAAACCTCTGCGCAGTAGAGTGATAGTAGGTGTCCTTGTTCCATTATGGAACAGAATGAGATATTTGGCTTACAACTTAGTTAGCTAAAACCTAGTGAGTAGTCTAGATCCTCTTATAGGGACACCTGAGTGTTTGACTTAGATTGGCGATAGTGATCCATGTAGGTCATTAGTATATACCTTTATTTGGTACTGGAGTCTACCGTATGCTAGCAGAACTCGGAGCGCACCTGAGTATAGTTGCATGACCTAGAGCATAGTGCTTTGAGTATACACCTAGTTGACCTATCACATTGATGAGGATCAGGGAGATATGGGTAGATGTTAGGTCATATGCATCATACTGATATAATTTTCCTGATGTAGTTCAGACTAGTACCAGGCAGTACTCTAGAGTACCTGCTCCACTACCCCGTAGACTCTTAGGGGTGAGCTTAGATTTTTCACGCCGATGACATTGCATTTCAGTCTCCATAGTTTGCAGTAACCTTAGAGCTAATCCAGCGAGATGACTCGAGCATGCATGGCCAGTCAAGGGAGATGATTCGAGCATGCATGGTTAGTCCACCAAGACGATTTGAGTATGTATGGTCAGTGCAGAAAGATGATCCTAGCATATATGGCATGTTTTATCAGATGATTTGAGCACATGTAGTCTATATAGCTAGATTAGTATGGAGCTTGTGAGCTTTGTCAGCATTTAGAGTCTAGCTTCATGTTGGTACACTTGGACAATGTGCAGCTAGCTTTCGAGGGAGAGCTACTATTTTGTTAGCAGAATGACATCTTCAGTTGAGTCCTTCGATAGCAATATGTAAGAAATTTAGAGGACAGAATTTTTATAAGGAGGAGAGGTTGTAAAACCCCCTTTTCGGGTTAGGGTTTTACCCGATTTGAATTTTGCCCTATTCAGGTCAGTATTGAGTTGGTTCGAACGAAATCGATCCAAACTAGTTTCAGATTATAAGTATGGGCCTAGATAGCCGTAATACCATGTTATAGTGACTGAGTATGCCTGACATGCACATGATAAGATCATGAGTTATTAGTGTCTACCGAGGTATATAAATTTGTTTGTATATGTTAGCGAGGATTTTAGGCCTAGATCTAGGCCGTTGCTGCATTTAGTATTCGTTTGGGATTTTTCTGGGTATTTCATTTGCATGCATTATAGGAATTTTAGATCACTCGATTGTGCCCCTGCGGGTCCATCTTGATTTCGTTTAGGATTTTGAGGCCCATTTACTCTTCTTGCCTCAATTCCTACCTATAGAGTCAATTTTGGGACTCGAGTCAGTTTCGAGTTCGGAGGGTTTCGATCTGAACTTTCCGTCCATATCAATAGAGCATATACCCATAGGTGGGACCTATTGGGCCATGAGTTGTCAGACATCCCAATCGTGCCACGTGGCAAGATCTAAGTCATCCACTCATCTTTATCTTCACCCGTTGATTTCCAGAGTTTTATGATTTTGAAATTTTCCACCTTTATGTCGTCACCACTTTAACTCACCGCCGATGAATCTCCGCCTTGGCCCTCGGGCATCAGTTGGTACGACGGTGATGGCCTCGCGGTTGGCTATAAGTTCATACCCATGATTGCCACTGGAGCCGCCATAGTAGCTGCCGGCGACGGTGTTTTCAGTGTTGTTTTCCACCACCACCGCCACCCTTTCGGGCTATTTTCAAGCGATGGCGAGCCACCATTGGCCGATCCAACCATCCTGACAGCATCCCCTTATCTAGATCTACATTTTGAGA
>JAVDBV010068019.1:0-10151 GCA_032619315.1 Piper longum
GATGTTGATCAACAATTGGCTCCCAAATTTTTGGGCATCATCACATATGATAGGTACTATATCATTGCTTACCTCTCCACAACCATATATTGGTAAAGACATAGTCATGATTGGAAATGGTGAGTTGCTTTCAATTACACATATTGGTGATGCAGAAATTGTTACAGATCATGGACACATTTTATTGCACAATGTTTTGTATGTTCCAAAACTTAAAAAGAATTTGTTATCCATCAGTCAACTTACAGTAGGAAATGATTGTGATATTAAGTTTGATGTTAATGGATTTACTATTATTAACAGACTTGATGGACAAATGATAGCTCAAGGGGGCCGAGCTGGGAGCTTGTATCAGTTAGCTCCAACTTCACACATGGCCCTATTCTTAAATAGGCAAAATAAAGCATCACCGAATACTTGGCACAACAGATTAGGACACTACAATATGGATGTTGTTCATAGTCTTGTAAGACAAGGCAAAATACCCGTCACAAGTGTTAAGTTTACTCTTTCAAGCATTTGTAGTAGTTATCAATTTGCAAAGTCAAAACAATTATCTTTTGCAAACTCTAGACAAAGATCAACTGTTCCATTTGAGAAAATTGTTTGTGACTTGTGGGGCCATGCTCCTATTTCTTCTGGAAAATATAGATTTTATGCTTCTTTTGTGGATGATTGCACACATTTTATGTGATTTTATCCAAAGACGAGGAAATCTGAATTTTTTGATTAGTACTTTGCATTTGAAGCAATGATAGCCAGACAATTTCAGGGACAAATTAAAACTTTTCAATCAGATGCTGGTGGAGAATTTGTATCTAGCAAATTGAATTATCATTTCCAGAAACAAGGAATCATACATTTCATCTCCTGCCCTCATACACCACAACAAAATGGGTTGGTCGAAGGTGTCATCGCAGTATTGTTGAAACAGGTCTTGCTCTTTTATTTTACAACAATTTGCCAACTTCATATTAAGTAGACAACTTCCAGTGTTTATATTGAATAGGTTACCTTCTAGCTCTAACTTAGGTCATAAATCATCTTATGAGCTTTTATTCAAAACTCAACTTGATTACTTGTTTCTTAGAACTTTTGGCTGTCAGTGTTTCCCATGTCTTAGAAGTTACTCTTCTAATAAGCTCTTTCCTAGGTCATTAGAGTGTATATTTTTAGGATATTCTTCTATACAAAAGGGTATAAATGTCTTCATTTAACATCAAGAAGATATTATATCTCTCTTCATGTCTTATTCAATGAGGATATTTTTCCCTTCTCAAGTTTAACTAAACAAATTAATCTACACTCATCTATTTCCTCCTCTAACTTGGTTCCTTTGTCTTCTGTAATGCATGCATCTCCTTCATCATCTACTATGACTTCTAAGGCTTCTGATTCTTCTAACTCTTCATCTTTACTATTAGACACATCGTTTATTCCTCACACTACATTCAATCAATTTTCTTCACCGTCAGCTTCTCTATTATGTCATTCCCTCTCTTTATCTGCTTCTCCTTCCTAATCTGATTTTGCTTCAGACAAAACAACCTCTATTTTACCACTTCCATTACCACCCTCAACACTTTCACCTAAACCTATAAAGGTTCATCCCATGATCATAAGAGCTAAATACGGAATTTATAAATCAAATTCTAAATATGCCTTGGTCACTACAGTCTCTAATTCTGAAATTTCAGAACCGAGAACTGTAAAGGAAGCTTTGTCACATATTGGCTAGCAAAATGCAATGAAAGAAGAGTTGCAAGCTCTTGACAATAATGATATCTGGTGTCTAGTACCAAGATCATCTGATATGAATATAATTAGAACTAAGTGGGTTTTTAAAGTGAAATGCCATGCTGATGGAACTCTTGATAGGTTGAAAGCAAGACTTGTAGCAAAAGGATACAATTAGCAACAAGATGTTGACTTTTCAAAGACATTTTCTCCCGTAATCAAACCAGCTATTGTGAGAATTGTATTGTCTATTGCAATAGTAAATAATTGGGAAGTTCATCAATTAGATGTTTAAAATGCATTTTTGAATGGGGTGTTGAAAGAGATCGTTTATGTTGCTCAGCCACCGGGGTTCAAACATAAGCAACATCCTCATCATGTGTGTAAGCTTAATAAGGCACTATATGGGCTGAAACAAGCTCCACGAGCTTGGTATGACAGATTTAGTAGTTTTCTATTACACAAAGGTTTTGTCTCAAGCAAATTTGACTCCTCGTTGTTTGTTTTAAATGTTGATGGTGATTTTGTCATCCTTCTCTTGTATGTTGATAATATGCTCATTACTAGATCAAAGGTCGAATTATTGAATACTTTCATTGGTCACCTAAAGTCAGAATTTTCCATGATGGATTTAGATCCTGTTTATTATTTCTTGGGAATTCAAGTGACATCTACTTCTACAGGGCTGTTCTTATCTTAAGAGAGATATGTAAAGCAGCTGCTTTTAAAAATGGGGATGGAAAATTGCAAGCCTCTGAGTAGTCCAATGATAAGCAATATGGACAACATATATATGCAAATTTACAAGACCTGATTTTTAAAAGAGTATTTGAATTTTACAAGATCTGATTTAGCTTTTGCTATCAACACTATTTGTCAAACGGATATTGAGATATTTGAAGAGGACTTTGCATTATGGACAACATATATATGCAAATTTTGATTTTTCACTTACTACCTTTTCAAATTCTGACTAGGCTAGCTGTAAAGAAACGAGGAGGTCAACTAATGGTTTTTATACATTTTTTGGAGTAAATTGTATCTCTTGGAGTGCCAAGAAACAAATTTTTGTATCTCGCTCAAGCACTGAAGCAGAATATAGAGCAATGACTACCATTATAGCAGAGTTGACATGGATACGATATTTGTTGAAAGATTTACATTTAGCAATTCAACAAGTTCCTGTTTTATATTGCGACAACAACAACATTAGTGCTCTGCATCTAAGTGTAAATCCCGTCTTCCATGCTCGCACTAAACATGTTACGATTGATTTTCACTATGTTAGGGAGCAAGTAGCACTGAAAGTTCTTGAGACAATATATTTCTTCAGAATAACAGGTTGCTAACATCTTTACAAAGGCTCCTACTTCTATCAATTTTATCAAGTTCTAACCAAACTGAGTATTTCATCTTTCCAATGCTCAATTTGAGGGAGGATATTAAAAATAAGGGATAAGCCTGTTATAAATCAATGACGTTGTAACTACCTATCATAGTCCTGATTGATTGTAAGATCCTTATAAGTCAAAGTCCTATATAAATATTTGATTGTAATAAAATGAAAGTGAACTTTTGAACATATTTTCTTATCAATGAGCCCTTTTTATAATTATAAACAGATTGATTGAACTCTGGATTATTATGCCGTGTTTCAGAATTCATACCCAGAGATGGCTCATTTTAACTATTGAATTCCATGACTGCTAGCTAGCTGTTTCGACCAGGCGATTTTACCAGCATCCTATCATCATATGCCCGCTTATTGCGAGGTACCTCACCCCGCAGAACAAACACAAATAGACTCTATAGAGCCTCTGTGCTACAATTCTATAATCAATTCCAACCGTCAAATTCTCCGCTTCAATTTTCCTCCGCATCCATTGACATTGATGAGCAGCTTGAGGAATGACATTCGCAACGACGATCCATTTAAAATCTTACACAAAAAATAGGCCTAAAAAGTTTCAATGTTATGGTTTATCAACTACTGCTAAATCAACAAGAGTTCACTGGTGAAGCAAAAATATTAATTAACTTAACTTAAACGAATATGTACTCGGGGTGGTGCTTTCGGTGTTCCCCGCAGACGTGACGACCCCTTACACTTAGGGTCTGAATTTTAAGACTGCCATTATCCTTCATCAATACGGGGCAAAAAGGCAAAATGTCAGCTTTTGCATGCCTAAAAAGGAAAAATTAGTCTTGTGGGGTGGTCCATTTGTTGACCGTGTGCTATCGGTATTTTCCAATTTCCATCTTCTTTTTGATTGCACGGTGACCATGGTAGAACAACGCATCAATAATTCCGGAGACCGTAAAAACACCTGAGGAATAACACATCATTTGCCATCAGGTAATTTGTATCTGTTAGGAGGTATCAAGCTCTACCATCTTTCTGCCAAATAATAGGAATTTTTAAACAATTAGGGGGGCCTTAACAATTTACCTCCAACAATGGCACAAACATTTGTCAAGAAATGCAAAAGTGATATTTTCCCTTCAGTAAATGTAACCTGCAAGTTACTAATAATAGTTATTATGCAAACAACCTACTAGTTAACCTCCAACTTTCAAAACAACAGCAACTTACACACCTTAATTGGAGAGAAGTCATAGAAAAAGAATACTCCAGGAAGTGGTCGAGGGTAGCCAACATCTTCTCTGTGATGCTCAGTCACGGAAAACTACAAACAGATGTAAGAAGATGTCCATGAAAACACTCATTTCGAGCTCCATCATGCTTAAGATCTTATTCGATACCTACCTGATTTGACTGAATCTTGCGTCCTCTAATATCAGTGTAAATTGTGGGCACTACCTGGGAGAATGAATTCCTTTAGTTTAACCAGATTTTTCCCAAAAGGTAATGAACATGAACCAGTGAAAAGGTTGTAATTCATTTCAATTGTAATTTACAAGGGACGCTTTCCTAACCCATGAAAAATCACAACTATGAATTAGAACACAAAACAAGATGACACGATTCATTACCTTGATAAAATATTGATACATGCCAGGTGAGAGTGTATGCTGGGACCATTCTACACTGGAAAATTTAAATTTACCAAAATAAACAAACTCACAAAGTCGAAGGCCTCAATTCATCAATCCTTCCATCTAAGAACTTAACATGATTATACTTTTGTAAGTCTTACCCATCAAGTGGATTGATGACACCAGGGAAGTCTCTCCCAAAGGATAGCTTGTTTATTTTGTGGCTAATCTGATAGTATGCAGGATGTATATCAAATCATTTAGTTACAATTCATGGCACAAGATTATGCACAAACATCAAATTACGTAACTAGATATTTCCAATAAAAATGTGTGCTCACATTCTAGTCACAAATCACATGTTTTACATCAATAAACCACTCACATTATATGTCTCTGTTGCGAATGCCAATAAATCATGCACAAGAAAATTTGACTGGTGCAAGCTCTTCCCGGGAGAAAGGTGAAAATTGCCCGCAACTTTACTCACTTCCAGGAAGCCATGAATGTTGCATCCCTCACCCTCTTCTTCTTTTATTTTTTGGATAAAACCTTCTCGTTTGCACTGTGAAATTTGCAATTAACATCAAACTCGGTTCATTGGAGATGTCTTAAAAGCCAGCTAAACACAAGTCAGGTAAATGCCTAGCAGATGAAGTTTAACTTAGTCTGGCCCAGTCAAAGCCATCTTTTAACTCAGCTATTTCAAGTTGTATTGAAGTTTGGCCCGTGATATGAGATCCTGATGATACATCATATCATTCAACTAGTCCTGATGAGGAGATTATGACGAAACAACATATAACAAAATTTCAAGCAGAAATACCACAAATCTTTTCACTATTTTATTTTGGTACATTGCAAGGAGAGAGCTAACTGAGAGAACACACTGCACACAGTAGTTTGGAGCAGGGGAACTTTGAGACATAAGAGTTATTAATTTCCCTTTGGTACAGAAGATATACCAAAAGCAGACTAAATAGAAGTATTTGGAGAGCTAACACTGTTCACTTAAAAATAGCTCTTCTATTCAGGCTCCAGCCTTTGACCAATGTAGTACTGCAGTTAAAAGTCAACCAGCTAACCGTAGGCCAAGTAGTAATGAAGCTAGAAGTAGGCCTTGGTAAAAACCACGACAACTCTAGCATAACACGGTAAAAACAGTTCCTGTGCTGGCCAAAAAATAATGACGATAGAGAAAAAAATGCAATTGCTTAATGACCTGGTCAATCAATTCTGGATTTGTAAGTGCCCAACCCTTCTTCCTATAGGCTTCACGGACTTCTTCACAGGAATTACAACAATCATCATCTGCCTGTCATCAGAAAACCATATGATAAGTGGCTGCTTAAACCTCTAAGAGGCCAAATGTATATTTCTCCACTACCTACAATGAGATAATCAGCCTATCAGAGTCCAGACTGATCGGAGATGCAGGTGGAGATGTGTTTAATTACCTTAGGTAGCTGATATAAATAAGACCATCTGTCACGTCAACCACAATATCTTTTCGAAATCTTCTAGTTCAACTCAAATTTAATGCTAGTATTCTAAATCGACATGAATGATCCAAAGAACTACTCTTCTAATTGGGAGTATGCACAACAAAAGGTCTTAAGCTTTTTATTATTCCAGTACATATGAAAAATTAAATTCCTGATTTTCTATATCTATCACACCTGAACATCAGAATATCCCAACTCACTAAGACTTCTTTAAAAAGATGTCAACTATAAATCCTCATAGTCTTCGCCTAACTAGATGTGCAGAACGAATCTTGTTAAAGGGCACATAAAAAATATATTAAAACAGTTGTCTAAGAAACCTACTGCTTCAGCACCAAAGCAAGAACCACAATAAGTTTCATTGTGATCGAGCCTTCCCCCATGTCTTTGTAGTGGCCTCTCAATCTGGAAAAGAAAAACAATAAAGATTACATTTTAGATAAATTAGCCAAAACCAACAAAGGAAATTAACATGGTGAACAAATGTTGTTGTCCTGACCATCTCAGGTCCCACATAAAGAAATTACATGCCAAAATATTTGTGCTGCCACATTACTTAAAATGCCAATGCCAATGCGCATAACATGGCTGCATAGATAGGAAAAAGACAAGACTGTGCAAAATCTTCAGAAATAATGTACATACCTTTGGAGCTCCAATCCCATCTGTTCTTGACTCAATAACAATCCCATGGGAGTCAATCCTTTTCTTCATTATATCATGCCTCTGCATGCAACAGAAACGTCATGGAAGTGGTCGAATTCAAAAGCATAATGAACAATAGTACAGTTGCGAATCCAGCCTCCACATAAAGCAATCATTTGGAGACACAGATAAATGGAAAAAGAACGACCAAAATGCCAAGTGCTAGCATACTATGTCATAATGTTGCTCCCCGCTGATATCCATCGCATCAACACTAAGAAGTGAGCATGCAAGTGAAGGAAAAGTCACATCAAACTGCACATAAATGAGATATGCAATTTAGTTATAAAGAATGAACCCAAATTAACGAAATGAGAAAATTAGCACACCTTGACATATATGTTTTTTCCCATGAAAATGCTGACACCACTATAAATGTTTTCCTCTATTGCCAGATAGAATCTAGATTCTAGACCAGACAATCGACAACAAGCCTTTCCAAATCAAACAAACAATTAAACCTATTCACACAAAGTATCCCGCCTCAATATTCTACTTATAAAATGCAGCTGGTCACAATAAGAAGAACTATTTTATGCAAGAGCCAGAGATTAAGATTGAATTTTTTTTAAAAAAAAATGAAAGCAGCTGAAGTCCTTGATTGCTCACATTGATCCGGAGGTGATCACCTCTGGAAGTATCTACCGTAAGCTTTGTGTCTGTGCCAGAATTGAGATACAGTCCTGTGAGGAGGAAGTAAACAACTAAGATGCGTAGCAAGTGTAAAAAAAGGATGAAAGTAGACGTGGTGTATAATAAGCATTAGAGGAATTATGAAGATAGTACATGTTGTACCAACCAAACACCTGGATAAGGCAGGGACAACGTAGTTTAGTCAAATTACAGCCTAGGCAACTAGGAACAGCCGCGGAGAAGACAAGAAATGTAGCATTCCCGATCCTGAGCTAATGAAACGTCTACATTGATTGATAATTCTCCGCCAAAAAAAAAACATGTACTTTGGCGCATAAATGAATCACATTCTACCAAACAGCCTAAGGCTCTACCAAATCACTTGCAAGCGAAACTGAATTGGCGGACCCAAAGATGGAGAAATTAAACCCAATAAACCCCTCCCCAACTAGCAATCCGCCTATCACAATAAATTTTTTTTTTTTTATAAAGACAAAAAGAAAAGAAAGAAAGAAGAGAAACTAAAACTTGGGATAATATGAAGAAAGGGGGAGAAAATAAAAAAAAAAAAAGGGAGTGGAGAGGGACGAACGGAATTCGGAGAGGAAGAGGAAGAAGATGGCGAGGGAGGATAGGAGGGTGATAAGACCGCCGGCGAGGGTGCGGCTGTAGAAGTCCTCGTTGATCTTTGGGTACGCATCCAGGTTGCGGACCTTGTTCAGGATCTCCATCTTTCCCTCCCCCCCTCTCTCTCTCTCCCTTCGCCGCCCACGCTTTGGAAGACAGACACCGCCCCCGATCAAGCTAGGGTTTTGCAGGCCCCGATCGGCATTCGTGGGAGTTGGACAACACCGCTTCCTTCTTCCCTCCTCCTCCTTCGTCTTCCTCGCCACCCGCCGTCTTATTTTGTCCTCGTTAATTAATTAATTAAAACCAACGGGCAATTAGTCATCAATTAATATTAATAATAATCTTACAATGATAAAATGAGGAAGAAGATTTCATAACATTTTCAAAGTAAAATAAAATATTGATGTCTGCACAATGTGTGACTTCCTGTTGCTTAGCATGATAAACCAAAACAACTTTATTTTATAAATTTCATCTTTTCAATCACCGTTCCCAAACTGTTTCATTCATGTATTAATAAATTCAAAATATATTTTAAAAACTAAATTAGTTGATGAATATGTTGTAACAAGTCTTGCAATCAATGAAATTCTGTAAAACTTAATCAGGCTATCCCTAACCTTATTAACGATGCTTAATAATTGTTCTGCAATTATAATATTTAATGGATGTCATCCCAAATTCACTGGTTGAACCATAGAGCAAATAAGGCTTTATGGGTGATTCTTATACATTAAGGCAATTACTCCTAGCCTCCTACTCAGGGTCGTTAGGAGCTTAATCGTACTCTTTATTTAGCTCGACTCTCAAAACTAGATAATTTATATTAGAGATACAATAATTTATATATTTTTATATAATCATTTACGTAAAATTGATAAGGCACGGATTACTACCCTCGCGAATAATACTTTGCTTCGTGAGTGGGTTCGGTGAGATTAAAGGCGCTCTTGCCAAACAAAGAAATTGTCTGAGTAAAAAGAATAGAAATAAAATGCCACGACTGACGAAAGACACAGGGAATTTTATATAGTTCTTTAAGGGTCAATTCGAATCCCTAAGTGAGTCAACGGTGACAATGAATACACTATTTCTTTTTTTATTTTACATTTTACACTAAATAGTGAGTTTTGTTACCCTTTGAATTGATCTGCTTTTGATGGCTTCCACTCCAATGCCTTGGTTAATCCCTATTATGTCTTCAAAATTTTAAAATAACTTCACCACTACGTTTGGAGCATCAAAAAATAGTGGGGGTAGCAAGTTTCATTTTGATTTGAGGTCCGGAAGGCCTTTAAATTATTTTTAGAGTGATAATTAACATAACTAGACCACTTCGGATTGGTTTAGAACAAATAAATATTAGACAAAGCCTGATGGTGTATGCGGGCTTCAAAAGATCCTGGGTGTGTTGGGCTTCAAGTGGCGCACCATGAGCCGGTTCAAAATCCATGTCTTGGTTGGACGAGGACGCAGTCGTGGATTTGATCACATCATCAAACAACTCTTTTGGTCATAGATACGATAGGTATAAACAGGCTCAATGGACCCGGATTCTCCGGTGGTGGAACGCCGATTTTGTAAAAACCACGAAAATAATAACAACAATAATTATTATTATAATTTTCCTAAAAATAAAAAATATTTACAGCAAGGAACGAATCATTATTTTTAAAATTTCTAGGTTTGGGGTCTATTTAACATGATTGTTTTAATTCCTGTCTATCGAGTCACTTTTAGGCTCGAGTAAGATTTGATTTTCGACGGTCTCAATTCGAGTTTTTCGTCCATAGGTATATTAGATATACCTATATGTGGGTCCCACTATAATTGTTGAAATTTCCGATCGTGCCACGTGGCAAGATCTGAGCCGTCCACATCACTCCTGGTTTTCCTATATATTTTCTCCAACCCACCACGACCTTGGAGTGTTAACGCCGGCGC
>JAVDBV010068079.1:0-34936 GCA_032619315.1 Piper longum
CTCGAGTCCGACTCGAATATAAAATAATAATTAATTCAAAATAATTAAAAAAATCCAAAAAAATATTAAAAATATAATAAACTATAATACACATAATAATATCAAAATAACATCAATATATGATTTTTATATATTTATATTATAAATTGTCAATATATATTTTTATAAAACCGATTCTGTCCGATTCCGATTCCGATTCAGATTTAGACCGATTCCTGACCGATTCAAAAAAACCGATTTTTGGCCGATTTAGATCGATTCCGATTCCGATTCCGATTCATTGGAAAACCGATTCCGATTCCGATTCCGATTCATGCAACCATGGATGGGATTGCCCGTCTGCTTACAAATATTTTATTTAGGGCAAAAGGCTATATGAGAGTGTCCTATCTAAGGTCATTATATTTTTACCATTCATAGTTACCCAAATGATTAAAATTAAACTCTAATTTAAATAAAAAATTGAGTGTTTTAAATTTGCATCTTGACCATCCATGTAATCTAGTTGGCCAAGATGTATAGGGTGAAAACCTAGGCAGCCTACATGGCCACTTTTTTTAGAGACGTTCCAACAGTTTTTTTTTTGAAACTCTTATTTTCCTAGCATGAAATTTTAATTTAGGTTCGCATACTTACACATTTTGCTACACTGTTCCTAGAGATAGCTTTTCGCTAGTAATTTTCCTCATTAATTGAAAAAAATGAAAACTTGTACCTAAGGCTAAAATTTATTTTATGCAAAAAGAGAGCATAAAATAAATGACTGGACTTTGTAGGTTCAAACTTTTGAGCATTTTTCATGAACCCCTTCATATGGGTTCCTTTTGAGCCTTCTAATAGTAGCGGGCAATCTTTTCATTTTATCTCAGATGAGACTCACAAGGCGCTCATTTTAACGGGCTCGTAAAAAAAATTCCAAAAAAAACAACAATCAAATATATTTACTCGTCCTTTCCCAGTAATGGCTGATGGAGTTCTCTGCCATGGAAAATTGCACAAGACATGGGACGATGTACAGCCACAAGATAAAGCATCACAGAAGCCAAAAAATTGATGGGCGTTTCAAGGGTTAGAGGAGAGGGTGTAGATCATAGTGCTTCGAATTTGGGGCGAAGCTTCAGATTCTCGAAGGTGTGCCCCACAAGAGAGGAGTCAAGATATTTCATGCAAGACGTGTCGCGAGTTATGCTTGGCCGCATGCCAGCTAGTGCGGTGAATCTAGCATATACAACCCGAGCCTTTGAGGTTTCGGGTCCTAAGTTTCAAACTTTTTACGTTGACTGGACTTTGTAGGTCGTCAGTAACTAATTTACTAATTGATTGTCCAAATCATTTTAAAAAAAACTATCAAAATATATTAATTTTTTTAGAATAATTAAATCAATATTTTTAATTAATATAAATTATGTATTTATCATTTTTAAATTTTAAAAGAGTAATATATACCAATTTCATGTATTTTTTATTTACATAATTAAAATTTTAATATAAATAATTCTTAGTTGATTCCACTCTATCATGTGTATGAGGTTCGTTGTATGTGTTTGATTTGAGATTGTGTTTATTAGAGGCATATGATGATGACATGAGCATTGTGAGTACTATCAATGAATGTTTATAGTGGACATATTTATTATAGTCGTTTATAGAACTTATTTATGGTCAGAGTTTAAACCTACCCATATTTTATAATTTAGTCTATGTGTGGTGTGGTTTGTGGATTAGCTAGGTAACTCGTAGATGCGTATCATTTTTTGGTTGATGCCAAAGTTGTCATATTTTATTATACTTGAGATTCGTGTTTATTAATTCGATTTGATAAATTTTGACATCTATGTTAATATATCTCCCATTTAGAAATTTCCAGACCTTTTTTACTTAGTTCATATCTAGATTTTGATCGTCTTTGAGAACCATTTGAAACAATAGATGGTAAAAACATTTACTTTGAACTTGTTTTAGGCCCACATAATATAACTAGTAAGCTTATTTTTTACTATTTGTCTATCTTTTAGGCCCTTCGAAACCATCTTCTTCAATCTTTTTCCCTCCAATTCAATCTCATTTTTTTCCAATCCCCTTTCACATCTCAATCATACAATTTCTCTCTAAAATCTCTCTACCAATTGTTTAACTTATCTACTTTGGTGATTATAACTTAGATTAGTATGGATTCAAGCTTATCCAACTCCGTTAAACTTTAACTGATTGAATGAAAGTGAAAACTTCCTCATTTCTTATCTCATTCTTTTAATTTATATTCCATTTGTTCATGATTCTTTGCTCTTGATAAGTTTTGTAGAGTGTTGATTGCTAAACTTTGTTTTGATTTATTGTTGATGATTTTACCTATTTCTACTTCATTTTTACTCTAGGTTGCTTGTAGATATGTTTTACATATATTCTATAGGCATTTGCTAACTTAATGTGGTTTTGCTATATATTTTTCTTCCCTCTAGTATGATTTTGGTATATTGAGCGTTATGTTATTTAGATTCATCCTTATGCTCCATCCCATAATTTAGTTGTTAATTTTACCATTTTTTCATGATCATTTCTACTACTTGCTAGTTTTGTGTAGTCTCATTAGTATTTGTTATTTATAATATTTAGCCATTATTTTTTTCATATATGTCTTATTTAGCATTACTAGGTGATATCCACAATAACATTTCCCTTGTTCTTGTTGTAGAGGTCTCATTCTTAGCATAACATGTGTAGATGTATTGGCATTTTTTTGCCCTTTGTACTATTTCTTTACTGTTGCTATGTTGCTTGTGCAACTACTTTTTGTTACATGGGTATATGTCACATAGGATTAGATTATTGGTAATAATTTTGATATTGAGTTATTTGTCTAGGTGATGGTATAGGCCTCTCTACTAGTGACATTGTGAAAGTTCTTCTCATAGGTTTATTAAAAATTTTTTTTATTATTTTATTTTATTGGGTTTGTTTTATGCCTAGATGCATCGAAGAATGTATGAACGTTGGGATTTACCACAAATAAAATCTAGAAATTGGCTGCAACAAAGATAGAATACCAAGAAAACCAACTAGATCACGAAAAACACAAAACCATAAATAAAGGAGACGCCGAATTTTATGCAAATTGGTGAGAAAAACTAGAGTGGCAACCAGTCCAGATTCACTATGATTATTCAACAGTTATAATTATAAAATCCTTGGAGAACAAACTCTCAAATATAGATCAAACCAATCACTAATCACCAATAAACTAGACGATTAATACAAGAGAAAGGAAACCTCCAAAGTCATTGAATGATGATGATGAAATGATGAGTCGACAATCCAAACTAAAATCTAGACTTCGATCTTCCACTCAACATCAAATTAGCCCTTCACCTTTTTCTCGCTTATGATCTCCACAATAATTTAGGCTTCCAAACATACAATATTTTCTCAATCTGAAAAATAAGTTAGATATAAGTAGCCAAAAAAAATGTCTAAATGAGTTATACACATAGACAAGTCAAAATTGGGTCAAAAATCTATTTACTCACGCAACACCACCATACAATATCTTATTGTGTTTTTTTTTAAGTTGGGGCAGGGAGGAGGGAAAACATCAACAAACGTCGCCTTCCCGACTCCATGCAACAATTCTAGCTGGCATGGGAAGCTCCCACCATGCCCGCTCCACCTTTGCAAAGAAAATGTTTACTTTGGTCATTAGCTTAGTTATCATGCCCGATGCATTCTTGTCAGTGTGAATCTTATTCAACTCTAGTAATTTGCTTTTCATTAAATCTCTCACCCAATGATATCTCACATCAATATGCTTACTCCTTGAATGCAAACTATCATTCTTGCTCAAATATATTACACTCTTGCTATCAGAATAGACTATATATCTACGTGCTTGTAGCCAAGCTCATCTAATTACCTCTTGACCCATATCATATCCTTACAAGCCTTTGTAGCAATAAATTTGGCTTGAATAGTGGACAAAGAAACACACTTATGCAGCCTTGATTGCCACAACACTGCCCCCACAAGCAAAAGTGATCCTGAAAGTTGACCTCCTTGTAAATAAGTCACTGGCCATATCTCCAGCCACAAGCCAACTAATAACGGTTTGTTTCTCCCATAGCATAACCATGCCTTGGACATACCCCTCAAGTACCTCAAAATTCACTTCATAGCCTTACAATGCTCGTTACCAAGATTTGAAAGATGCCTGCTCACTGCATTAATCGCATATATGTTTGGTCTAGTATACGTCATATCATACATCAAACTATTGAACACTTAAATATAAGGAACATTTTCACATTTCTTATTTCTCCTTGTCAATCAAGTCATTCTTTGTTAGTTGAGATGAGCCCCCAAGTTGAATACTCAATGGCTTCGCATCCTTCGCGTTGAATCACTTAAATACCTTCTTAATGTACTTTACTTGTGATACCCAAAACTTCCCACCTCCCCTGTCATAACAAATATATGCCCAAAATCTATTTTGCCCGTCCTAAATTCTTTATTGCAAAGGGCTTAACCAATTTCTTCTTCAAACATGCAATTCTAGCATTGCCTTGTCCAACAATTAACATATCATCAACATAAAGCAATAAAATTATGAAATCATTCTCATTAAAGCTTTTGATGAAAACACAATGGTTCGAGATAGACTTCTTGTCCCCATGACTCTCCATAAAAGAATAAATTTATTGTATCACTATCTTGGAGTTTGTTATACAAGCTCTTCTTTAGCTTGCATACGAGCTTCTTCTTTCCCTTGACTTCAAATCCTCAGATTGCTCGATGTAGATAGTCTCATAAAGATCACCATACAAAAAGGCTATCTTTACATCTAGTTGTTTAGTTTTTTAATTCAAACTAGTTGTCAAACTTAAAACGGTTCTAATAGAAGACATCTTAACAATAGGAGAAAAAATCTCATCAAAGTAAATACTTTTCCTTTGGCCAAACCCTTTACAACCAACCTTGTCTTGTACTTTGACTATCTTCAATACTTTCCTCCCCTTCGAAAGAGACATCAACTCATATGTATGGTTCTCATGTAGGGAATTTATTTCTTCCTGCATAGCCTTCAACCATTGATTCTTGTTCATATGAGTCTTAGCATCATTGAAAGTTTCTTGTTCACTAATTTTAGTAATCTTCACATACTCCAATGGTGGATACTTTGTTGATGACACTTGCACTGAGCTGACACTGACTCCCCTTGATGTAGATCTTCATATTGTTCATCATCATCAACAAAATCATTGGCAACACCATCAAAAAAATTCATCCACATTTTCCACATCATCACTAGATGAAGTAATGAATCAATTCTGACCTCTTGTTCTTCTCTAACTAAGGCAGGTGGTTCATCTCTTTATTCAAAGTTTCCATGAGCACATTCTTGAGGAGCTTCTTCTTCCTTTTCAAAGTCCCCCAAATCTAATCCTTTCAGAACACTACATCCCTATTCCAAATGAGTTTTCTATTTTTTGGATTCCATAGTCTGCAACCAAATTTGTCATCACTATAGCCTAAGAATATGCACTCAATCGCTACTTTACCCTTTACTCCTTTGGCACTTGCACAAAAGCTATGTACCCACACTTTCAAAGGAGAGTAGTTTACCTTTTTACTACTCCGAACATGTTGTGGTACATCACCATCCAAACCATATGAGGGAGATCTATTCATCAAGTGAAGACAAGCTATACTTAAAGCTTTAGCCCAAAAGCTTTTAGACAACTTCGTCAAAGAAAACATACTTCTAACCCTCTCATTGAGTGTATTATTCATCCTCTTAGCCACTTTATTGTGTTGTGGAGTGTAAGACACAGTCTTCTCATGTCTAATTCTATGTTTGCGATAATAGTTAACAAACTCATTAAAATAATACTCCCCACTATTATCACTTATAAGATATTTCAAAGGCTTTCTAATTTCTCTCTCAACCTTAACATGGAAAATCTTAAAAATCCAAAGAATCATTGTATACACTCACAACTTCCTAGAAGCATCATCAATGAAAGTGACAAAATAAAGAAAACCACTAAATAATTTTACCTTCATAGGTCCACATACATCCGTATGCACTAACTCAAGGACTTCGTATTTCTTTGTAATTGTGCTTGCAAATAAAGTTTGATGTTATTTTCCCACAAAAAATGGTGACAAAGATTGATTGAGCGTCATTGATATTGGGAAGCCAATTCTTCTTCTTCAATGCTTCTAGTCCCTTCTTGCTCATGAGCCGCAATTGACAGTTTCACAAGTCAACCATAGCATTATACAAGAAGGCATTTGCCTCCCCTTGGAATAGCTTCAGCTCACTACTATATAAAGAGCAACACTTCTTCCCCTTGGTAATTACCATTCACAAGCTTCCAAACACTTTATGAGTAAATCCACTATCAGCACTCTTGTAGGCAACAAACTCACTCTTAAGTCTGGGATATATCTGGCATTTTGGAGCATTAACTTGTAACTTGATTTTGTTAGCACATATACACCTTGCCCCACAATTTTTTAGGTTCCACTCTTTCCCATTTTCACCACACCTAATTCTACAGCCTCATAGGATGTGAAGAGATCTCAGCTTGGAGTTGCATGAAATGACACCCCAAAATCAATCACATAACTAGAATTATATTCCGTTGTCAAATAATCTTTCCTACAATCATCAACTCATTTTGTGTCATATTTGCATTATGACCATATCTATCATTGCTGTTTTTCCTTTTACCCTTCTTGAGTTTCCAATAATCATTCTTCATGTTACCCGACTGTCACAATAGTCACACGTCAAGTCCCTTCTTGACTTGGATCTACCTCCACTCTTATCTTTGCTGGTTATACTTTTACTCTGTGATCTACCTTTGCTTTCTTCCATCACCAATTCCTGAGAACTTGAAGTCGAATTTAATGAATATAAGGATTTTCTCCTCAACTCCTCTGATAGAAGTGATGCCACCACCAAGTCCATTGTCAACTCTGTAACATGACTCAAACTCATGATTAAATTATTTAATGAATCTAACAATGAACAACTAAGCAAAATAGCTTGTTTTTCTTCATCTATTTTCATGTTGACACCCAACAACTTCGTTAACAAGTTAAAATCATTAAGGTGATCGTGAATTGACGCCTTATCCTTCATCTTCAAATTGTATAATTGTCACCTTAGATAAATTTCATTAATTAAAGAATTATCCTCATACACTCTATTTAAAGTATTCTACAATTCTTTGGCAGTAATATCTGTTGTCTTCACGTTAGAGAGAATCTTATTTTCCAAAGGAAGGAAAATATCAGCTTGATCAATCTCATCATTTTCTACACATTGAAATGTCTCATCACTTCTGGCTTAGATTGTTTCCCCTTCAAGGTAATTGCACATTCATCCTTTTCTAGTATGACACGGATCTTCACCTTCCACATAGCAAAGCCTTTCCTATTAAAATTGGAAATTTAAAACTTTGTGCTCTTTGACCTTTTTCAAATACTGGACAAAAAAATAACGACAATCTGAAACCGACCACAACCAATCAACCGGGCTATGGTACCACTTTTCAGGATTTACCACAAATAAAATCCCATAATCGAAGATAAGAAAGATAGAATAACAAGAAAACCAACCTAATTATTAAAAACACAAAACTAGTAAATAAATGAGACACTAAATTTTACGTTGAAAACCCCCCAAATCAGTGGAAAAAACTATGGTGGCAACCGACCTAAATTTACTATGATTATTCATCAACTACAATCATAGAATCCTTAGAGAACAAACTCCCAAATATATATCAAACCAATCACTAATAAATTAGATTAAAAAAAATGACATTATACCTCTAAAGTCAGTGAATGCTGATGACAAAACGATGAGTCGATGAAACAAACATAAATTTTGACTTTGATCTTTCACTCAACACCAAATCAGCACTCACCTCTTTCTCCCTTTTGATCTCTGCAACAATTTAGGCTTCCAAACATACAATTGTTATCTATTCACAAACAACTATTCAGTTAAACATAAATTGTCGCAAAAATTGTCTAAACGGGTTATACGTATAAACGGGCCAAAATTGGGTAAAAAATCCATTTACCAATGCAACACCACACCACAATGCCTTGTGTTTTTTCTAACTTGGGACATGGAGGAGAAAAAATACCAATAATCAGATGGTGTATTTTACCCACTTGATATGGACTCTTTAAGCTTAAGCTCCACTTTGTTAGATTTGGTTTGAACAGATGATGGCTAAATGGTGGATTTTATTGGAAGACTCATTTAGTTATGGCCATCTAAACATGATTTACCATCCATGATTAATGATCTTCAAAGTCATAATCCCTTGAGTTATTTTTTGTAGGGTCCTACCATGGGGAGTGACTAATCAAAACAAACACTAACACCCAAATTTGTATGCCTATATATCCTAGAACTACAAAAAATTGTAACTATACAAGATATTTAGTGCAAAATTTAACCAAACATATAATAAGCAACAATTGAAAAATGTGAACTCAATTTAAAAACTTTTACAGGTATTGGCGTCTAATCAAACTCTACAAGTGAATGAGTTAGAAGAAATTATCTCACACAAATCCCTAAAGCGAACTTGTCAAATACAAAGGCTTTGTGTGCACAAGAACACCTTAGATGCTTATGAGTTTGGTAAAGATCAAAACAAAATGAGGGATGGAAAATAAAGAGTGTGTAGAAAAGAAATTAAATAATAGAGACACAAGGAGTTTTTAAAGAGGTTTGGAACTCCTACTCCTCTCTCATAGCCTACCGAGTCCTTTGATTGGGTAAGCCTTCTAGTTTTACTATGACAAACACTTATAAACCTACAAGAAATCACTTGTTATTCTATAAGCTCTTTCCACTAAGCAGAAACAATAAACACACTACATTCTTACAAGCTCTTTCCATCAAGCCTAAGACAACTATCTTCACTCTTACACCTACCGAGTCCTTCAATTGGGTAGGTCTTCTAACCTTACTATGACAAATACTTATACACCTACAAAAAACCACTTATTATTCTATAAGCTCTTTCCACTAAGTCGAAGCAATAAAGACAGTTGTTTCTTACAATCTTTTTCCACCAAGCCTAAGACAACTAGGTTCACTCCTACACCTAGGAGCATTTAAAACTCCAAAAATAACTAGGTTATATTATTATGGGTTTTATATATCGTAGAACGAATCATAAATCTTGTTTTGTTAAACTAATTCTAAAGAATTAATATCATAAATTATCAATTATTACCTTTAGCAAATCACTACGGTGGTATTTATGGGTGGTTTCAAATAAGCTTTATTTATTATGTTCTACTTTATTTTTTTTATTTTTCCTTTTCAGTTGAATAAGATTCAACCATAGGTCGAGCCCGTTGGCTTGGGTTAGTAGCAGCTAAAGTCTCTTTAGTAGGTTGACATGATTCGTAAGGATGGAGTTTTGGTTGAAAGTTGAAGCTAAGAAAAGGCTTTGTCTCCCCATGTTGTCGGTGGAAGAATTTTGAGATTGGGAGTTATGAGTGTGATTTAACACCCATTCATATTAAACTCGATAGTAAGTTTTTTTACTTTTCATTATCACACTAATGGTTGGAGTTTCATATACTTATGTGTGATTATGTTTTTTTTATAGAAGTTTAATGTAGTGACTCCTTAAATTTCACACATATTCTTCAATACAAAGGAGAATTATGTTGATACTCAATGAAACATCCTCTTGATAGTTTGTAAATACATTTGGCTCATAAATAAAGGGCTTTAGAGAAGGTAATTGAGCAGCTTGAGGGAAAATATTTTCTTTAGGTTGATTCTGCAAGAGCATCTATTTTTTAACATTTTTTCCCCTATATTATTGTCTCTTCCTTGTTGGGAGCCTCTCCATCTTCTCTCGCGTATAGGTACACCTCTCCTTTTCTTCCCGCATGCATCTTATATGTTTGTGCTCTTTTTATTAATTAAATCAAAATTACAACTAATCACTATTGGGTTAATTAAAATATTATAAATTCATGTGTATGAGCGTATTATAATTGTTCGATAAATATTTTACCAGTTAAAATGAGATTAGTATTAAATTATCATTCAATGTTTACAATCGTTTATATTTACGATGTCACTACTAACATATAAAAAAAAAGAACCTTATGTGGTTGTATTGGTAAATTAAGGTAGGGAATATTAAATATAATAATCGCAAGCATTGAATCGTAATAGCATGCTTATAATGAATGAAGTTCTAACCTTTATTGAGTTAAGCAATTTAAAATAATCTTGCGAGTAATATCCTTAAAATTTTAATACAATCTATATTAAATATTTAGATATGACGATTTAACTAATCTTAGGATAATTAATTAAAGTTAGTAAAAAGTTAATAAATTGTTATTAATATATATATTCAAGCTATTACTAACGAAATAAATAACCGTCATTCTTAATTGGAATTAAAATGTGATATTAATTAATAGTCTAAATGGTGACCTAAATTTCAAGGATGGTAAGCTTAATTAGATTTCCTTGGTTAAATAATTAACATATCAAGGAAAATACACTAATATTAGTAATTAAATACATGCTAGTAAGTCAATAATTATTTTATCGTTGGCTAAGGGTGAATTGTGATTGAATAATTAATTTAAAAGGTAAGGTATGACTTAATTTATTGTGTCATATGAATAATTAATTATTTCACAAGACTTGTGGTAAATAATGTAAATTTAAAGTTTAATATTTTGTGTGTCACATGTTTTTTTTGTCGAGTTTTAATCATCATATGATAAAGTCTATTCATTGCATACATTTTTGCACATATAAAATTATATCTATGTATAATTTTATTGTTTCATTCAGATTAGGATCGTGTGTTTTAGTTGCCGGTGCCTCATCAGAATTCCAGGTCCGTATAAATAATTGGAATGTTATATATTCCTATTTGGTAGCATTGGTCAGCCTGAGCCTACATTCGACCACCATGTGTTGAGCGCAACCGGGGTCAAAGAATTAACTCAGTCTTACATGGGGCTGCACCCTTAAAATTCTTGAAAGATTAAATACCTGCCCCATGCCAAAAGGGGTGATAGGGCGTAATGGTGGAAAACAACTCATTATGCACTTGTGATACTGAAAGAATGAGTCAACGGCAAATATTGCTAATTGCAGGCTGTGGGCCACATATCATGTGTGCGCATACATGGGATTGTAGCTGGATGGGGCGGCCACCCCTCCGAGCACAATAAGAGTGACGGTGGCCCTACCTACCCTCCTCGGCCGTCTCTGCCGTTGCCACTACCATTGACGGAGGAGAGAGCGAGCTAGTATGTCGGTGAACCGTCAGGCTAGAAGAGGCCGTAGTCTCGCTCGGAGGTAGGTCCGGGCTTGAGGTTCCTTTTGAAGAGAGAGAAGATGAAGACATCGAGAGCATCATTCGGCCACATGGGCATCCCCTTCCGTTCCCCTATCAACCTCAATAGATTGTTGTTGTACTGCCGGGCATTCTTCGGCATCGCTACGGCCTTGTTGGCGTCCCCCTGGGTGGCCACCCCGTCTTTGATCCCTCTCCCCACCCCACCTTCTCCAGTGCCACATATACCAAGTCTTTTTGTGTACACAGCATGTTGTCGCCTTTAATCTTAGATGCATAGTCCACAATCCCCTACGCTTCAATAATGACAACAAATTGTGATCCAATTTTGAATTTCATGATTACAATACCATGTATGCTTGATAAAAAAAACTTATAGAAATGTATTGAGTCGATTTGTTTTTTGAAGGATTGACCCAATTGCAACATTCTACGAACTAACATTTGTCAAATTGGAAAAGAGTTAAAGAGAAATATTTGAATTGTCTTATTTCTCCACCTTAAAGACCCAGAATCGATACTGAAATGTTTCGAGTAGGAAATTTCAAGAACATTTAGAACAACTTTTATTGAATTTGACATAGAAAGCGGTTCAATCATCTTATTTTTTGAATTGAGAGATATATGATAAATAATATTTATTAAATTTTAAAAACAGTCCGAAGAAATGGTCCAATCATCTTATTTATCAGACAAAAGAGTTTTATGAATTTACATGATGATACATATAAATGCAAATGGTTCAATGTTAGCAATAATTTTCAAGAATATTTAGAATAATATTTCTCAAATTTGGAAGTGAGTATGATCATTTAATTTCTTTTAACTTGAAGATGTAAAGATAAGTCTATTGGCTTTATTTAAAATGACTAAGTATTTTAGAAACCTATAAACTATATTTATATTAATCATCACGCTTTAACTTAAAGTCATGGGATCATACTCAATATGCCCTCGCACGTGCAAGCACTATCAAGCTTTGCATGTGGACAAATCATACACGGTCATGCACCCCATATTAGGTTTGTCAGTCATGGGCTTTACTTGACGCAATTACACATGAAGAGTATCCATAAGCTTTCGGTCTAAACTGATTAGCAACTTTAAAGGATCTACAAAATTACATTTATATTAGTCATCACTCTCTCTTCTTGTAAATATGAGACTATAGTTAATACTCTTTTGTGCTCCCCCTTACATTAAGTACTATTAGGCTATAATATTATGTAAAAAAGGGTCCACGAGCTTGATCATAAGATGACTAGCTACTTTAGAGAACTCAATACCTACATTTATATCAATCACCACTCTTTCCTCGTGGGATAGACGCAAGACTACACTCAATAAAAGTGATCCATAAATTGAGATTTTGATGCATATGTAACTGCAAGAAATTTCCAAGAAGGTTTGAAACATTTTATTTGTGAACATTAGTTTAGTTTGCAATTAATGTGAGGATTCTATAACATAGCTTAATAGATATCAAATATGTTTTAACTGATATACATGAAAAATAATACTTCATGACAAAAATGATCACACAAAATTTTCACTTAATAGCACTAAGGAGAGGAATGTTTGGTGAAACTCAGTTGGTTGGGTTGGAAGAGGATGAAGTCGAGCGAGACCTGTTGGGTCTGGCCTTGTAGGCTAAGTAGGAGTAAGAATTAATGAGGAAAGGGGAGCCACTCTTGGAGAGGAAGGTGAAGATGGGGGCAATGTAGGGGATGACCTAAAATGCTCTGGCGAACAGGGGGCACGAGGTCCTGAGCATGCCCAGAGAATGAGCAATGGTAATGGCCACCTTTTCCTCCAGTCCCAAATCCACAATTGCCTATACACGCTCTACATCACCGGCAACAGGTCGGCCACCATGGCCGAGCTGTTGCTCACGAGGAACTCATTCCTAACAATGATGGAGGTGATGTTGGTGGCCGGGAGGAGGTTGCCTAGACATTTTCCTTCAACTAGGCCATGGCCTTGGCCTTGTCTTGGATGGCAGCCAAGCAATCATTGGGGATGCAGATGATGAACTCCGCGCCTATGTCAGCGAAGGCCCGCAACACCATCGTGTTGGCATCATAGAGCTTCACCTTCTTTATACCAATCGACTCCACTAGCAACATTGTCTTCTTCGGTGACGGCAGTGTTGGGCTCTATGGGCTCCCAAAAGGGACTTAAAATAAGTATAGGTCTCTCTTAATATAAAAACTCGCTTAAGAAATAAAGCTTTCCCATTAGCCTATATACAAGTCACCAACACCAATCACGACTGATGTGAGATTAACCGAACAATTCTCCCCCTTGCACATCATACCATCTGAATCATCTCCCTCTCACACTCACACATGCTGGGTCCACATGTTATAGTAAAGTTCTAGGAGACTACAATTTGGGTTGATCAACATACCACATAAGACCATCCAAATCATCTCCCCCTCACATATGCTAGGTCCACATATTATACTAAAGTTCCGGGAAACTTTAATTTGGGCTGGTTGACATACCATCTGAATTATCTCCCCATCTCACATGCTAGGTTCACATATAATAGTGATGTTCCAGGACACTCCAATTTGGGCTGGTAGACATACCATATTATACCATCCAAATCATCTCCCCCTCACTCATGCTAGGCCCATATATTATACTAAAGTTACAGGAGACTCCAATTTGGCCTGGATGACATACCACATCACACCATCTAAATCATCTCCCCCTCTCGCATGTTAGGTCCAAATGTTATAGTGAAGTTCCAAGAGACTCTAATTTGGGCTGGCTGATATACCACATCATAACATCTGAATCATCTCCCCCTCACTTATGCTAGGTCCACATGTTATAGTAAAGTTTCAGGAGACTCCAATTCAGGCTGTCTGACATACCATGAGGAAAATCGAGGTAACACCAAATTTAGGCTGGCTGACATACCATGAGGCAAACTGAGGTGACACCAAAACCAACTAGACTCTGATACCACTTTGAGCTCCATGGGCCCCCCAAAATGGACTTGAAACAGGTTTAATAGGCCTATCTTCATCCAAAACTTGCTTAAGGAATAACGCGTTCCTATTAGCCTATATACAAGTCACGAACATCATTCACAACAGATGTGACGAGAGGAGCTAATTACTAGAGACCGAACTTAACAATTTCTTCCTTCTACATCATAGCATCCGAATCATCTCCCCATCACACATGCTAGGTCCACATGTTATACTGAAGTTCCAAGAGACTCCAATTTAGGGTGGCTGACATACCACATCATACCATCCGAATCGTCTCTTCTTCTCACATGCTAGGTCCATATGTTATAGTAAAGTTCTAAAAGACTCAAATTCAGGCTGGCTGATACACCGCATCATACCCGAATCATCTCCCCCTCTCACATGCTAGGTGCATATGTTATAGCGAACTTCGAAGACTCAAATTTGGGTTGCTGATATACTACATCATACCATCCTAATCATCTCCCCCTCACACATGCTAGGTTGACATGTTATACTGAAGTTTCAGGAGATTCGAATTTGAGCTTGTTGATATACCACATCATACCATCCGAATCATTTCCCACTCAGACATGCTAAGTCCACATGTCATAGTGAAGTTCTAAGAGACTCCAATTCGGGCAGGCTGACATACCACATCATCCCATCCAAATCATTTCCCCATCTCACATGCTAAGTCCACATGTTATAGTGAAGTTCCAGGAGACTCCAATTCGGGCTGGTCGACATACCACATCAAACCATCTGAATCATCTCCCCACTCACACATGCTAAGTCTAACACCCCAAATCTGGTTCATGCTTGATAATTGAACCTAAATGTCACTGGTCCTGGTTAGGTCGGCTAACTTGAACCCAACCCATGCGAATCTACTATCGGCATCTCAAGATGGAAGATGTCAATCGCTATCCATGGATGGATTCATAAAAGCCCTAACATACTACTAAATGGATGTCATGTCAACCAATTCACATACCAAAATAATTCTAATGAAAATAGATAAAATTAGTAAAATTAGACGGACAAGGTCTTCCCTAAATGTGCAATTAAGGGCAACCCTGTCAAATCAACATATATAAGTATATAGATCATAATACATTCATTGTACTATATTTTTCACATACGCATTTAATTCGATCACATTAAAACATTCTCAACATTTGGGACTTGTTCATTCTATTTGCATTTCACTTTTATCATTCGACTTGCACACTAATATTTGTTTCAAATCATCATATCTCTATCCATTTCTATTTACCACAATCTCCAACATAAGTATTTCATTGTTCATAATAAGATAACAATAAAATTAAAATAGTCAAAACAAACATTCGGTCAGCGTGTGTGCATGTGTGCAAGAGACATCACTACTCCTCTGTTCAGGCTGGTACATCCTACTCATTATCTTCACCTACATATATCATAAAAACACGTCAGTAACGAGTGTTACTAGTCTAAAAATATAACTAGATAATAAATTTGCAAATGAGAGTCGATTTTCATTTTGAATAAAAATATTTATACACTTCTTGTGAACACTCTTAAGGGCATCTACTGAGGAACCACTTGGTTAAAGACCCGATAGCATCCCGAACTAAACTAATTGTTCAACTACTGCTGGCTTTATTTCATTTGCTAAGGAGCCACTGGGTTGTAGAGCATTCCTAACTAAACTGACTGATCTACTACTACTGATGCCTCTCTCGACATTTTCTCATTTCATTTTCTGGTCCTTTGGGACTACATGTATATCCTAAGCCCTCTCCTCCTAGCCTTGGGCATGAAGACCGAGTACTCTCAAGCAACCACCTTTAGAACCCTTTGAACCACAGTCCGAACATGTGTTGTACTAAACAGTACCCATAAACCTCTACGTTTATTTAGGTGTATGGAACTCAAAAGGGGAGTTTTCATGACCCCTTAGGATTGGAATAGCCTGCTCACTAATTTATAGCTCACTTTGACTGACACGTGCACTTGCTCATGGTACATGTGAATCGGTTTTCCGATCTATCGTCTCACTGAAAACTCGATTAAACCATATGCATAGGCTTGGGAAGGTATTTATACAATATGCCCGAAGGCTACTTGTGGTGGATCTTGTTTTCGAAATCAGACTCGAGGGATCTCATCCTCGAGGGTTATTAATCCGAAAGATCGATCGATTAAATGACCCTAGCTAAGTGAGATCCGATAAAATGCCACTTAACTGGTTCTGCAAATAATAAAATAATACACAATAGAATAGAGTGTAAAATAGGGAACGAGTCCTAAACGGACCTGGCAAAAGCTCCAATCGTGTCCATGCGCTTAGATAGTGAGCTCCTACTCCGTACCTACATATCTAATCTAGAAGCTAACACCCACCCATGATGTATTCACACATCCTATAGCATCCATATCAATCATACATCAATCCACATTATTATATATTAATTACACATAAGTTTTCCTACGCTATGTTACCTTAGATTACGATAATTACTTAGTTTACCTAATTTAGTTCCTTAGTATTCATTACAATTCAATCAAGCAAATTTCATATTTTTATTTATAATGAAATAGCAAACTCATCAATTCATTAATCCTATCATATTGTGTTAATAATTATCACCCTTAATAAATTAAGTTGGTGTTAATTATACCTCTTGTCGTCAGTAATTGGTGACGTTGAGGTGTCGACTGGATGGCAGCTGCGACGAGCACTGGTGATGGAATCGGCTATAGGTAAAGGGGTAGTGTCAAGGGTTTGGAATAAATAGATGTCAGGGGGGAAGAAAGCAAGTGGTCGGGGGGGGGGGAAGAAATGAGTGGTTGGGGAAGAAAACAAGTGGTCATCTCGTAAATAGAACTTGACTTGACACCGACTCGAGTCAAAAATAATAACTAACTTATAATAATTCCTAAAAAAATCTAGGAAAATATGGAAAAATCTCCATAAAGTATAATACACACATAACATCACAATGACATGCTCTATAACTAATATCTCACCCAAACTGCCCGTAATGCGTCCTAATCATTATTCGGCCCAAAAATCTTTCTTCGTTCTAACACTAAAATAAAAAAAAAAACTAGCATACTCTCATATATTCTGATAACTCATTTTACTGATGTCTTACTGGCGTTATCATCATATACTTGGGCACACATGACTCTCATGGTTCATAACACATGACCGGCCTCGGCTAGGTACACGTATTCTGATATTAACCTAACTGAAAATAACGGTCAAACCGACCGGTTCTGATTATGAAATCTTGACACGAGTCACGGGTTTTACACTAGGTCTATATGTTATAGTGAAGTTCCTGAAGACTCTAATTCGGGTTGGCTGACATACCACCGAATCATCTCCCCCTATCATAGGCTAGGTCCATATGTTATACTAAAGTTCTAAGAGATTCCAATTCGGGCCAGCTGGCATACCACACCATACCATCCGAATCATCTCTCCCTCTCGCATGCTAAGTCCACATGTTATAGTGAAGTTCTAAGAGACTCCAATTCGGGCTCGTTGATATAACACATTATACCATCCAAATCATCTCCTCCTCACACATACTAGGTCCACATGTTATAGTGAAGTTTCAAGAGACTCCAATTCGGGTTGGCTGACATACCATGAGGCAAACTGAGGCAACACTAAAACCAACTAGGCTATGATACCACTGTTGGGTCATATGGGCTCCCCAAAAAGGACTTGAAACAGGTTTAATAGGCCTCTCTTAATCCAAAACTAGCTTTACGAATAACACTTTCCCATCAAATTATATACAATTCACTAACACAATTTAGGGCTGATGAGAGATTATCCTAACAATTCTCTCCCTTACACATCATACGATCCGAATTATCTCCCCCTCATACATGCTAGGTCCACATGTTATAATGAAGTTCTAAAAGACTCAAATTTGGGCTAGCTGACATAATACATCTTACTATCTGAATCATCTCTCCCTCTCACATGCTAGGTCTATATGTTATAATGAAGTTCTAAAAGACTCAAATTCAGGCTGGTTGATATACAACAACATACCCGTATCATCTCCCCCTCTTACATGCTAGGTCCATATGCTATATTGAAGTTCAGAGAGACTCAAATTCGGGTTGCTGATATACCACATTACACTATCCGGATCATCTCCCCCTCACATATGTTAGGTCCACATGTTATATTGAAGTTCCAAGAGACTCCAATTCGGGCTGACTGATATACTACATCATACCATCCAAATCATACCATCTAAATCATCTCCCCCTCACACATGCTAGGTTCACATGTTATAGTGAAATTCTAGGAGACTAGTTGATATACCACATCATACCATTATTGGGTCATATGGGCCCCCCAAAAGGGACTTGAAGCACTTTAATAGGCCTCTCTTAATCCAAAACTAGCTTAAAAAATAATGTTTTCTCATTAACATATATACAAGTCACTAACATCATTCAGGGCTAATGTGAGATTAACCTAACAATTCTCCCTCTTACATATTATACCATCTGAATCATCTCCCCCTCACATATGCTAAATCTACATGTTATAGTGAAGTTCTAAAAGACTCAAATTCAGGCTAGTTGACATACCACAACATACTATCCGAATCATCTCCCTATCACGCATGCTAGGTCCATATGTTATAGTGAAGTTATAAAAGACTCAAATTCAAGTTGGCTGATAAATCACACCATACCTGGATCATCTCCCCCTCTCACATGCTAGGTCCATATGATATAGTGAAGTTCAAAGAGACCCAAATTCGGGCTAGGTGATATACCACATCATACCATCTGAATCATTTCCCTCACACATGATAGGTCCACATGTTATAGTGAAGTTCTAGGAGACTCTAATTCGGGTTAGCTGATATACCACATCATACCATGCGAATCATCTTCCCCTTACACATACTAGGTCCAAATGTTACACTCAAATTCGAGGAGACTAATTGATATACCACATCATACCATCTGAATCATCTCCCCCTCACATTAGTTGATATACCACATCATACCCAAATCATCTCCTCCTCTCACATGCTACGTCCATATGTTATAGTGAAATTTAGAGAGGCTCAATTTGGGTTGGCTGATATACCACATCATACTATTTGAATCATCTCCCCCTCACACATGTTAGGTCCACATGTTATAGTGAAGTTCTAGGAGACTCCAATTCGAGTTGGCTGATGAACCACATCATACCATCCAAATCATACTATCCTAATCATCTCCCTCTCACACATTCTATGTCACGTTATAGTGATATTCGAGGAGGCTGGCTGATATACCACATCATACCATCTAAATCATATCATTTGAATCATCTCCCCCTCACACATGCTAGGTCCAAATATTATAGTGAAATTCCAGGAGACTCTAATTTGGGTTGGCTGGCTTGCTATGAGGTAAATTGAGGTAATACCAAAACCAACCAGGCTCTAATACTGCTGTTAGGCCCTATGGACCCCCTCAAAAGGACTTGAAATAGGTTCCATAGGCCTCTCTTAATCTAAAAGCTAGCTTAAGGAATAAGACTTTCTCATTAGCCTATATACAAGTCACCAACACCATTCACACATAATGTTGGATTAACTCAACGGGGAGGCAGTTGGCAATCTGGCTATAGTTGATGCCCATTGTTGTTGCAGCCCATGAGGATGATGGGACATCCAAAGCTGCAAACAAGGAAAGCTTTAGCTTTTTGCTGGAAATTCTTAGCATACTATTAGACATAGTCGGAGGAGCCAACTGAGATGAGAAAGAAGATAACCTAGAAGCGCATTTTGTTCAAATTGTGATTGGAAAGAGAAAGAGATTGTAAGAGTGATGAGGAGATTAAGTTGAATAGGTAGCTAGCTAGAGTGTTTTGTTATTGCTTCAATTGTATTCACGTTCAATTCAATCTTTGTAATTTGTGATGACTGTGACTGTTTTTTACTTTTTGCATATATGTACAAGCTACCTTTGAATGATAATTTTGTAAATGCCTCATAGATGGTGTAATGGGAATGTAAATTATGGTTTATTTGAATTTTTTGTGATATTAGATTTCTTGCAATAATAGTGTTTTGGAATAATTATATTTTTGTCTTCCAGCCTTACATCTTGCTTTAGTAAAAGAAAGTTGGAAAAGGTTAGCTAAAAGTGGTGGTAGCTAAACAAGTGTGAGAGGATATTGAAACTTGAAAGTGCTGTGAACGGATTCTTAACACAGTTGTAAGGCATAGAGAGATTATATTTATAAAAACAAAAAATAAAATAAAACCCTTCCGCTGCAGCTTTATGATGTTTTGTGTTTAATAGTCTAATAGAGGCATTAGGTATGATGTTACTTTCTCTTAATTGGAATAGGTATTTAGATTCATCTTTTCTTTTTAATTGATTCACTCACAATGAGTATCTGTGGTCTTTTAAACTACCAATCAGCAAACAAAGTTTGGCTTATTTAGTAGGGGGAATTTATTAAGAAGGCTGCTTTATTCCAAGAGTGAGAGGAGGGATGCGACCAAGAAATATGTTTTAAAAGATATTGTTGAAGAGTTTTTTTTTGGTGAGTTTTATATGCTAAGGTGTCCCCCCTCATGTGATGGAGAAATGAATGGGAGAAGAAGAAGTGGCACACGGTGTACAAGCGTCGAACCATGGGAGGAGATTTCAGTGGCTATAGCATATAGCCACAAATTATAGAGGGCAGAGTTATATAGGGAATGTTTGCTAATTTTTTACAAACTTTATGAAAGTTAAAAAATTCAATCAGATATGACAATCTCCTTCGGTTTTTCCACAAGAGAAGATTTCAAAAATTCAGATGGGCACCTAGCACGAGCACGGTTTGTGGGCACCGAGAACAAGCACTCTAATCACTGCCACAGACTCCATTGAATGGAAAATTTTTAGCTATGCCCCATCTTATTTTCCGATTGGCCCCCTATTTTATTTGGGCCACATAGATTTTTCATAAATTTCCATTAACCATCTCAAGAAAAAGAAAATTTAACTCTATTTTTAAAGAATCAAATAAAAAAAACCCCAGTTAATCACACAATAAAATCTGGCTGACAAAACATAAAAGACACACACAGTCAAAAACTCGATTGGTACACATAGTGAAATTTGGTTGGCATAACTTAAAAAATCTACATGTACATATGAAACTCATTATATAAAAAAAATAGTTACAACCCATCAAAATCCTCTCTTTCGTGTCTTCTTGATCGTTGTCTTCTTTCTGTGCTTTAAGAGCTACGACCTCTTCTTTCCTCTTCATCTCCACCACTTAGCTCTTATTCCTCCTTTTTTTTCTTCCTATATAGTGAAAATTATATTTTCGATTATATGAAAAATATAATTCTAATCCATAAGGTTCTCTCTTTCCACTTTTCTTGATCATCATCTTCTTTTTATAGACCTGACCTAAGGTATAAAGTAATGAGCTTAAGTTATCTCTTCAAAAGTGGTTAACCAAAGTTGAACATTGATATTTCATTTCCACTAATAAACTAGTTCTTACCCCAATAGGTTTCAACTTGAAACTAATTTTAGGGGATCTTACATTCTTCCTTTTATTTAATGGCGATAAGCTCTTATTTCCTCATCATCTCCACCACTTGGCTCTTCCTCTTTTCTCTTTTTTCTTCTTCTTCACTAGCAACTTTGTCCAAAAGTGGGCAATGACACAATGATCAGATATGTCATTTGAATGCCCCAACCACTACAAGTTCGACTTCGAGTTCCTAGATTTTTAAAGTTCAGCCTATAAAACCTTAGCTTTGAGTTAAAATTTTACCCACTTGTTGTTTTGCCCGTTTGAGTCAATCTTGTGTCAATTTAGCTTTTAGATAGTGAGTATGACCCCCAAATGGTTGTATGAGTATATTATGGAGGCTGAGTATGCCCGATGTATAAATGATAGTTTCAATTATACAATAACAGAGCATGAGTTATCAGTATATACTTGAGGTATATAGGCTATAGTTTGTGTTAGCTCAGGGTTTAGGGCTATATCTAAGCCATTGCAACGCTTAGTATCCGTTTGGGCCTTTTCAAAGTATCCATTTTGCATGCATCTTATGGATTTTGGACTACCAGATTGCCCCTATGGGCTCAATTTGATTTGAGTTTCGGATCCTCAACAACTTAAGTTTAAGGTTTTGAGGCTCATTTAGCTTTCTTGCCTTGATTCTTGTCCATATAGTCTCTCTTAGGTTCCGAATCAGTTTCAACTTTTAATGGCACAATCTGAGCCGTCCACATTAACCCTAGCTTCATCTCCCACTTTTTGCAAATTTCTCACACAATTTTGGAAGTTTTTCTACGCTAATGTCGGTGGCACTTTGGCTCACTGCTGGTGAGCCTCTGACTATAGTACTAGCACCATCGTCACCACCTCGCTACAGACTAACAAGCTAGACCCTCCATTAGCACCTATGTTGCTGTATTCGCCGCCGGTGATGGTGTTTTGTCCTCAGGATTTCCATCATTGCCGCCACTTTCGGGCCTTTTTTGGCCCCAGCAAGCCACCTCCGGCCGGGGCGATCACCCATATCAACTCCCTTCATCACAACAATTACCAACATGGGCCCCAGTGGCAGCCGTCGTGCTCGTTTGCGCGTGTTCATGCCACATGCATGTTTGATGCCCGCTCTTGCATTTGCCAGCCCGTGTCTGTGTCCATGTCCACCAAGTCCAACCCATCCCATCTAGTAGCTTGACCAAGACCGAGTTCACTCGGCCCAACTCGGTCCAACTGGGCCCAATTGACTCAGTCCCCATTTTTAGCTGTTTTAGTTTGTTTTTTACTGCTTCAAGTAATTTAAAACTCTCTACGTTTGTTTAGATGCACATTCACATTATTCGTCATATATTGATGTTATGAGTGTTTTTATTTATTGATTATTTATTTATTTCTTATTATTTATATATTTGTCATGTGTGATACATGCTTGTATGAATATTTTTATTATTGATGTTGTATTTACTTATTTTATGTGTCATATGTTTATTGGTTGGTTTGTTTTGCATTAACCTTTGTTGTGATACTATTGTTGATGTGAGCATATACACAATTGTACATCATATTGAGTTGTCACACTTTTGTTTAGCAGTCATACAGGTATCGAAGTTTGAGCTCGCCGTAGATGTGCCAATATGCTTAGAGTTTGGACCTCAAGTTCATTAAGACTCTTCTCAACTTTATAGTTCTACTCAATCGCAGTTTAATTTTCAGATCGTTAGATGTATTAAGTGGTTGTTTTATCAAAACATACTGAACACGGGCCATTTAGACGTATTTTACTTCCGTAGTTAATAACCCTAGAGGATGAGATCCCTATTATTGTTTTGAACTTAACTTCATCTCATGCTACCCTCAAGCCTACTTATATGATTTTCCTCCTAGTCCTATATGTAGTTTCATTAGATTTTCAGTGAGCCAATAGTTGGTGAACTTGACCTTGTATATACTGTGAGCGAGAGCAAATGTAAATTGCAACGGGCTCTAGATTAGTGAGAATGTTGAGCTTCCTCACACCTGGAGAAGCGTGGAGTAGACGAAGACTGTTTTGTACAGTGTATGTTTAGACTTCTGGTGTAAGTGGGTAATGAAGGGGATTACATAATGGTACTCAACCTTTATGCTCTGAGAGAGGAGTTATATGAAAGTTTGGATTGGGCTTAGGATATGTGTTTATTCTTGAGAGATGGACCAATTATATCATATTGCTGGGAGAGGCATTTGTCGAGAGTGGCACAACACCAGTTCAATTCAGGATGCTATCTTGTCAGCAGCTTGATGGCTCTTTAACAAACGCCCTTTGACTGTTCTTATAAAGATATATATTAGTTTTCCTTCCTCGTGGAAATCAACTTCCAACTGTCAGTTTGTATTAGTTATTTTTTCGGCCAGTGACACTCGTTGTTAACGTTTTTCCTATTATACATGCATGTCTTGTGTTCATGTGTATTGGATTGGCTTGGTGGAAAGATAGCTAGTCGCTATACATACTTGTCCTCAGCGCATTGTTGTTTTCCTTTCGTGTTTTTATTTGGGTTGATGCATGTTTATGTATTTATTTATTGTATTGGAATGTATACCCTCACCTGCTTAGTATCAAGTCTAGATGAGACATTTAGATTTCAGCTTCATCAATTGTTTTGATATACTTACTCCCTTATTTTATTTATTTATATTTATATTTTGCTACATGTTGGGTGTTCTCATGCCATGGCATTGCATGTAGCTCTTTATTAAGTTGTTGCACACATCAATTTATCTTTTCTAGTTGAGTGTCGGTTGCGCATTTAGTAGTATCTTCATTTTTCTAGATGAAAAGAGGGTTGTTTCAATCTGTTTCTCGTTCAAGTCTTTCAAATTTATCAATTTGGACATGACTCAACTAGATCGTAATAGTTCTTATCCAATTCTTGAGTGAACTAGATTAGAGGTGTTACACTTCTAGTTGGGTATCACAAGGGCTATCAAGTGTGTATACAGAACCTACTTAACCTATGATGGAAAATTTAATTTTGTGCAAGTGGGCTTTTCGATTTCTCAAACTAGGTTTTATAATAAGTTCCAACCACCTTTTTTACTCTATGCTATTTTTCAGGTTTTGCATTGTGAGGTTAACCAAGTATATGAATCTTTCGAAATAGAGTTAGTTTGTTCTGTTTGTTAAGATGATTAGTGGCATCCAGGTATCCATGATATGAATTTAATATAATGACAAGTATACTCGTCGTAATCAAACAATAAAGTAGAGAGTAGAGTATCGTTCCCACAAAGACTAGTTATTCACTCAATTAAAATTCTCAAATCAATTTACCTAGAGTTAGAGAAAGTGAATTTTTAGGATTTTTAGCTAACTAAATTCTAATATCAAATCAAGTCTAAAAAGAAAACAAGAGTTCAATCTAAGATTAAGATTTTTTCTTAATATGCGATAATATGCTAGAGGGTCAAATCCCCTTAAACCAATTAGGTGACAAAATAATTACAATTATGGAATTAATTATTACACTTCACAAAACAGTAGAGTTCTTAATATATATAATTACCTCTTTCGTGTACTAATTAACTATGTTAAATCACTTCAATATTAGATACTCTTTCTGGTGCACTAACCTCCATTAATTAAGCTTCATGAATTCTTTATTGTTAAACCCTTCTTTCGATGAATGATTTAACCTGATGTCAAAAACTTCCTACAACTCCTAACATGACACTTGTATTAAATTTACAATTTTTTTGTATTTTATGTTTGTTCCCAGCTTGTGAACGTTAGACTAGCCTCTTGACGCTATAATAAAATCACAAAAATAGCAACTAGTGTTTTCCTTGGAGTTTCCTAGCATCGGGGAGCTATTTCTTTTCTAGATCTGCCTCTAAATTCCATAATTGATAGATCTGGTTTTTTCTAGTTTTCTGCTCGGTTCTTTAAATAACCAAGAAGGGCTCCTCCCCCACAATTGATGACTTAGGGTTTTTCTCCGTTAAATTAATTTTTTTTTATTTTCTCGTACTTTCTTCTCGACTTTTCTACTCTAATCGCCTTTAAATATTTAACATAGATTAAAATTGAATTAATACCTTAATATAAAAACTAAAACTAATAATTTCTATAAAAACCATAATCATCTAAACTAATAAAAATCACCAAAAACACAATAAAAATACCAAAAATTCTCGAAAACTAAGCATCATTAAGCACATTAGTATGGATAGTTATCACTCTAAAATAGGCCATTATCACTATACATGGACCAATCAAAATAGGGGGCACTTGGGGCACAGCTGAAAATCTTTATATATATTTTTATGTATTTGAAAATGAAGTTTTGAGAGGAAACCATAAGTCTTCATTGTGAACATGGCTTGAATTATTATTGTCAATAGGTTGGTTTAGTTCGAGATTTATAGGACTTGAATTTAATCCAATATTAAATACCTAAACCTAAACTCGAATATGCACATAAATATTTACTTTAAATTAGAACCAATTTAGTAAATTTAGATGTGAATCAAACTCGAACACATAATAATAATAAATCTATCTCTTATATATTATATAAGGATAGTTTTTTTTGTTCTTGTCCCACTTCATCCTTCTCCTCGTACTTCGTTATTTCTGACCCCACAAGGTAATATACCCTCTCGACCTGATAAACACCTCCATCTACCTCTGATAAAACACCAAGCATTCTTGATATAACTTCATCGCCTTCTTCCTCCAAGAATTTAAGCAGCAATTGCAGAATATCATGTACTTCTTTTCGCTTCTCCACGCCTTCACCCTTCATGTTCTTCTTCATCCAAAATCCTCTGGCGAGACGAATAACATCCTCTATCACCCTTCTTAACTTTGGTCCGACCCTCTCCCTCTCCTCCCTTTCCTGCTACCCGCCCTGCAACATGGACATGACGTAGTTGAGATAAATCTTCATCATTGGTGAAGAAAAAGAAGTGCGGCACCTAAATCCTCCTTATGCATTCTTCTTCTTTTCTATTTTCTTCTGATGTTTTTAATATTTGTAAAGCTTATATTTGTTCGGAGTGTTTTTGCTTTTATGTGAAAACAATTAAGAGTGAATCAGTACAACCTCATGAAATCATCTCCTTTCTCTTTTCTTCTGAACTTTTTTTATAAGTGTTAAGTTCGAATTTATTTCGGGTATTTTCCTCTTAGATACGAGCAATTAAAATGATTTATTTAGGGTCCAATTATTAATGTTTGTGGTGTTAAGATTTTAACACACAAAATTCCCAAACACTATGTTGTGTGTTTTGACAAGGCAAACCAGAAAAGATAAAGATAGATGACACATACATCTAAAGTAGAAACTCTCCAAATTGAAATAAAACCACAGCCAAAAACATGAGATGGGTATAACTACCCCACATTACAAACAATAGATAAAAGGTAGAGAAGGATAAGAAATCAACAACAGTTTGTCTTGTCAAAGAACCCAAAGTCATGTCTTCTCCTTATAATGAACAATTTCTCTTTCTTCTCCCACATGCACCACCGATGGTGACCCTGTCTAGATCTATAACCTCTCATATCTCCCACATCGAACAAAGTCGATACACCTATCGGACAAAGCCACATAAGGAGAAGCCGATACACCATTAGAAGAAGCTCTCCCTCGTTTAAGAGAGAGAGAGGGAGAGCCTCATTGTAAAACCTCACAGTGAAACTCACTATCACACACTCTTCAAATTATATCCATTACACATGTACAACTATATATATATATATAGAAAAAACACATATTCAAGATACAGCTAACCGCGTTGATATGAAGGGCCAAATATCAAATACTCTTCGTCTTCCATAATTCTACTCGAATTCCTCGTACCTCTTAGAGTAACACAATGTCTTTACGATTCCCCATGTAGTTGCATGTCATCTCACATTCATCGTATGATGAGGGCGTATGATGAGGGATTCCAACAATTCTTCCCTCCCGAATTATACGAAACACACTAGGGTTGGTTTCACCGCCCTTCACATGGAAAAGAGATACAACCCTTCCAATCTCCCTTTCTCGCCCCATGTGAAAATCCCTTGAAAAAATCTTCCACTTTGCACCACTTGTCGACCACCAGTCGAACTTGATGCACCATTGTTGACTGCTTGTCAACCACCATCACATGAGGAGGAAAATATCTCAACACTTCTCCCCTTACGACTCATGTGGAATACTCTTTATCTCCTCTTTAAACTCTAGCGCATCTCCCCTACTCGTATAGAAGGAACACCCTTTGCTAGCACTATCTAAAAGTCATCTTGAAAAAACACCAACAATCTTAAATGAACCGAACTCTTCAATGACCTCTCTGACGAACCACCATAGGCCATGAACCATAACTCCACAAACCAACGTAGGCGGACGAACCAAAACTCCTCCCCAAATACTATGTTGTTTGTTTTGACAAGCCAAACCAGAAAAGATATGACGCATACATCTGAAGTGGAAACTCTCCAAATTGAAATAAAACCACAACCAAAAACATGACATGGTATAACTACCTCACATTACAAACAATAGACAAAAGGTAGAGAAGGATAAGAAATTAACAACAGTTGGTTTTGTCGAAGAACCCAAAGTCACGTCTTCTCCTCACAATGAACAATTTTTCTTTCTTCTCCCACATGCACTATCAATGGTGACCCTGTCTGGATCTGCAACCTCTCATATCTCCCCTAAATGAGATCACACATCGGACAAAGCCAATATACCAATTGAACAAAGCTGGTACACCTATTAGACAAAGCCGGTACACCGATTGGACAAAACCAGTAAAACCATCGAACAAAGCCGGTACACCATAAGGAGAGCCTCATTGTAAAACCTCATAATAAAACTCAATATCACACACTCTTAAAATTGTATTAATTACACATGTACAACTATATATATATATATATATATATATATATAGAAAGACACATACTCAAGATACAGTTAACCACATAAATACGAAGGGCTAAACACCAAATATTTTTCATCTTCCATAATTTTACTCGATTTCGTTGTACATCTTTGAGTATCAAAATATCTTTATAATTCCCCATATGCATGTTATCTCATATTCATTATATGATAAGTGACTCCAACTTATGGAAGAAAAAATCGATATTTTTAGTACAATGGCAATTAATTTGTTCCCTTCGTTGTGAATTGGTATTTATATATATGTAGACATGAATGCTGACGGCCACGGGCTTCGATGGAGAATAAGTTCTACCGGTTAATTCTGTTTGGATGAGTGTATGCACTCGAAAGCCAACTTGATTGCATAATTTTTTACCCCTCCACTTGATGGCGTAATTTGATCGTCTCCTTATTATTCTTGATCCCTTCTGGTCGTTAACAGGCAAAGGTTTTACATGGTTTCATGCTAGCAGCGTTGCCGTATTGATGAGTACTTTCCACTTTGTTATTATTGGATAAGTAATGTAACGTATATTCAATTGATTTGAGTAGGGTTTTCTCTCTTGGAACTTTTTAAAAAAATTCTACGCACAACAGAAAATAAATTTGACAACAATAAATCTTGATCTAATCTGTTGGGAAAGAAACAGTGGCGAAAAGACTCAATGCAACTAGGAAGTTGGGGCACGATTAGATAAATAACTAGTTACTGCATAACATAGGAAATAATAAAAATTTAATGTATAACTTTAACTAATTAAAGAGAATTAAGTATAAAATTGATGATTCAAAATTGAGGGCCGGTTAGAAATTTGAATCTTCTTTTGTGCAAGAAAATTAACATTTGACATTTAAATAGCTTTATATTTGCAGATATTTTTAATAAAATTTTCATTTATGAAATTGTTGTATATTTATTTATCATATCATAATTTATATAAGGGAATATTTTTCTATGTTTTTGAATGTTACATTTTTATTTTTTTAATAAAATCTATTTTTATATTAATAAAAAATGGAACCAAAGAGTTGAGATTAAAAGTAGGAGAATTAGCCGAACAAAATATGAGAAAAATCTAAAAATACTATAAAAATGAATTATGCGAAGGGTCATGTGTTTGAATTTCATTAATTTCAATTTTTGAAAAAAAAATTAAATAAAAAAATAAAAATATCTTTTATAGTAAAAAGTACGGGTTCGAACGTATCTAACCTTAATTTTTAACTTCCTACTAATAAGAATTTGTCTAATTATTTTGAAAAATATATATAATAAGACAATCAAATAATTGTAATTTATTTTTTCATTTAAATATGATATATTTAAAATTAATTATAATTTATATTTAAGATATTCAATTATTATAGTCTATTTAATCATTAAACGAGAATTTATATATAAAATTAAAAATTTTCCTCTTAATTGCCTAGTTTAAAAGATTTGTTAGCCATGGCCTACAAGTTGCAAGGTAATATATTACACGAACGCCTTATTGTTAAAATAACTATATAAGACTTAGGGGTGTAAACGAGTCAAGCCTGCTCGCAGGTTTTTGTGTTTGGCTCGGCTCACACTCGTTAATTTTGTGCTTAAAAAAATATTCGACTCGAAATAGATAAGCTCATTAAACAACGAACAGAGCTTGAGCAAAGGATTATTCGGCTCAGCTTGGCTCAAAATTTGAACTCAATGTATTCAAACTCGAAAAAATATTTGGCTCGGCTTGGGTTGTAAATACTATTGAGATTATATTGAACTAATATAGTATTCAAAAAAAAATTTGATCATATATAAGTCGAACAAATAAATATTCGCAAGGCTCGAGCTTGGCTATAGCTCGACTAGAACTAAGGCTAAACACCATAAATTTTATACAAGCTTGGCTCGACTCATTTACATTAAAGTTCAGTTCATTTATATTAAAGCTCGGCTTAGCTTATTTTATATCAAACTAAACTTAAAAATACCCTCGCTCGGCTCGTTTAAGTCCTTAATAAAACCCAAGTACTTGTACGCAATTGACCATGTTTCATATTACATACATAGATACAAGGATACACAAAATTTAAATATTATAGGATAATTATTATTATTTACGATAAAAATACAATATTTCTACCCCTACAAGACTAGAATCCGAATCCCATTATAAAACCTCTCCAGCAGACAACCCTAGACGCCTCTTCTCGCTGCTCTTCCGAACCCCTCTCAACCCGCCGCCGCCCTCTCCCCCCCGACGACGGCCATGTCGATCAGCGAAGTGGCCTGCACCTACGCATGCTTGATCCTCCACGACGAGGACATACCCATCACTGTAACTCCTCTCCAACTCCCCCCCTCCAACCACTCAATTTTTTTTTCCTAATCGGAATTTGTTTTTTATTGCCGTGAATGAAAATTCGATTCGATTGCAGGCCGAGAAGATTTGCACTTTGGTGGAAGCTGCCAACGTCAAGGTTCAGCCGTACTGGCCGGGTCTTTTGGCTAAGCTTCTCCAGAAGAGGAGCGTGGAGGACCTCATCATGAATGTTGGATCCGGTATTGGATTGGTTTTACGCTTATGTTCTGTCGGACAATGGTTTTCTTTTGGTCTTTGTGCTTGATTTTTGAATTTGGTCTTCTTTTGCGTTAGGTGGGGGTGGTGGTGCTGTTGCCGTTGCTGCTCCGGCTGCCGGCGGTGCCGCTGCTCCGGCTGCTGCTGCTCCGGCTGAAGAGAAGGTATGTGTTTTGTGGGGGTTTTTTTTATTATTTCTGCAAATTATGCATAGTGGTTGGTTGGTGAGTTTGTTTTTTATGTGTTTTGTGCTTGCAGGAAGAGCCCAAGGAAGAGAGTGATGATGACATGGGCTTCAGTTTGTTTGACTAAAGGTGGTTACGTGTTTTGTTGGCATTTTTGAAATAGGGTTTTAGCTTAGAGGCATTTGAATTTTTTCTGATTATGGCATGGCATTATACTCTGTTCAGGAAGACTTGTTACATGAGGTTGTCAGCTTGAATTTGGTGTTTTAACCAGTGATAAAAATGTTCTGGAGTCTATTTTCTATGAAATGTCATGATTGTGTTATCAATTTGTTATCCTGTTTAGATTCCTACTTATAATTATCTTTCAAAGCGTTTTAGTTGTGTTTAGAAGCTTTGCATTGAATAGCTGTGAGTTTTGGTTGTCTGTAGAAGCTTCGAATTGATTAGCTGTGATCTGCTCATTCATTCGAACATTCTTTTGAGGTCAGTTCTAGGCGCATAGCAAATGGTAGAATGCATAGACGTGAAGTGAATTAAGTAGTAGGATTTTGGATATGAGGCTTAGGTGTGGCATCTTTCTCGGTAAGTGTTGTAAGTCTCGGCTACAGCTCAAAATGGCTAGGCAAGCCATTTTGGGAGACTTACAACCATCTCATATGGTAGTCATTAACCAATTTCAATCTGAACTGTCAGTGAGTAATTAATCTCTTACCAAAATGTTGAGTATACTTGTAAAACTAGGATACAAGCCTGGGTAGTTCGTACTATTACTGTGACGTCGTAATCAGCAGGATTATCAAAGTTGGATTCGTTTACAGTTTGTTCATTGTAATATTTAGTTGTTTTAACTTTATTAGTTCCTCAAGTAGGGTGGTGGAACTGATCAGCATGAACGCTAGTGAGTTCTTCATGTAAATATGTGAGATTTGAGTATGATTGTGTGTAGTGTAACATGTAATGCTCCTTTTAAAAGTGAATTAGAGAGCCTGAAAATTTATGTTTGGGAGTTCATGTATTGTGCACTTGGTGGAATTGGGTTTTGGAAAGCTAGGGTTGTGGTTTGTTTTTGAGGGGAAAAAAAGAGAAAGAATAGAGACGTATTTCTCTCAGTTTTAGAAAAGGGAAAAAAAACTATTTTCCCACAAGTGGGATAATCCCTCCACGGTGGAGGTGGTACCTACATACAACACTCTGGGAGAGATTACCTATTAATTGTCGAGGCCTGGTTTGATATAGTGCACCTAGTGGCATGTTTATAGAGAATGGCATATATAAAAATTATTGGAAGGGGATTTCTTCTTTTTGTTTTTCATCTCTCACAAATCAAACATGACTGGGGAAGTTTCATTTTATTGTAGGCTTAATGAAGGGGATGCTGGGGACATAACATGGTGAAATTGCATCAACCGGGGCTGTAATTTGAGCCGGAAATATAAACCATGGTAAAATTATTCAGCTGCGAAAATAATGATGCCTAATTCTAGAATGGAAATTGGTAGAAATAATATTTCTTGTGTTGTTTACTCGAAATGGTATTTCTAGAAATGTTGCTTGATAAAGTAAATATGCGTATATATCAATAATGAATAACATTCGATGCAACTGCACACAAATTTAACTAAAGCCCTTATATGCATCTATTAAAGACAGGCCACATTAAAAAAAAAAGAATAACATTCCAAGTGCGTACACGGTGTTTACATATTAGATAGGACTGTCCTTAAATATTTATTGTAACAATCAAAAAGCATTTGATTGGTACATTTTGTAAGAATTAATAGTTTTTTTTTAAAAAAAAAGAAAAGCAATACCTAGCTGCTTTCTAGCAAAATCTACTGGTGGTATATTTAAATACTACTATCAACAAGCTCCAATGTCGAACACTTTCAGGAGAAAGCCACTGCCCTACAAACTGGAAGGTCCTTCTCTAAATAGGGTGCTGCCCTTAGTATGGGGTTCCTTTCAAAGAAATTGGCAGGTTTGAGATCAAAGCTGGACTGCACAGTGGGCATGATTGGGAAGTCCTCCTGGCATGGTACATGGTGGAAACCTAATGTATACCACATCACAATGTCCTTGTTCTCAATGTGCCTGTCTCTGCACATTGTTATAGAAATTATTATCACATCTACAACTACAAAATAAAATGCTAAATCTAGTAAGTTTCATTACCTGTTGGACCAAACTCCTAGTGTGTCTTCACCCTTGCTCTGACAGGCAAATAGTCCCCCTGCCCATTGCTCACTCCTACTGTAAGGAGTCACCCATAACTGCAACAATATAATCAAGCTCCCCAGATCAAGATTTTTTAAAGGAAAATTTTTCTCCTATATTCTTCTCATTTTTTTGGAAGGTTAGAGTATGTTTTATAAATAAATTTTCAGTTGCCTCGGAAAAAAACTGAACTATAATATTCATCGGATAAGAGGTACTACTTCATCAGTTTGGGGAAAATAATTACCTGGTTGTTGGTATAGGCACCTCGGACCTGAGGCGGATCGGCTGCATCGAGGAGGCTGCCGGCGGTCCCGGCGGGGACAATCTTGTAGCCAGAGGGGTTGCCAACATGGGAAAGGTGAGAGGGGTTTATAATGTGGAACTCGAACGGGTCGTAGAGTTTGAACCGGATTTGGGCGTCTTTCTCGGACTTGATCACTTGTTTCCTTGCCCGCATGATGCTTTTCCTCACCGACCCGGCTGGATTCTTTTGCCTTTCGAGGTGAACCTTGACAAACGAGTTGTTTGGTCCGTCCACATCCATGTCCAACCGGAAGGTGATGAAGTGGTCATGGATCACTCCGATTACGTTCTCGGACACCAGAGTGCCATACAGGTCTTCCTCCTGAGGTACTTGGTTCATATTCTTGTACGTGGTTCCTTTCACCAGTAGCATGCCTGTGAGTCCCACCTGTACAGGGAGAAACAAAATAACAAATTATATGTATATATGGTACCCCATTATAATTAAGTATGAAGAACCATATTTACATTCAACAAAAATTTATATCGATAAATATTTTATAAAGAAAAAAGATGACAAAGAATAAGATTTTTAATATATATATATATATATATATATATATATATATATATATATTAGGGTGAGAATTTGAGAACTCCGAAACATGTGGTCAGACCATTTGATATAGATCATTTGTCATAATGATTTTGTTTTGGGAATTATTGTTGTAAAACCCCAAAAACATCTATATTATTTTATTTAAAATTTTGTAATTTTTTAATCGAGTCTTAAATATTATTTAATAGATATTTTGTTTATCAAAGCTATATTATTTCTGATAATAGTGTGTAATGTAAACATTTAGTTTTGTGTCCCAGTGCTTCCCCCAACCCCCCACCCCTTTTTTTAA